>JAVTVY010055741.1:0-29361 GCA_036873755.1 Hanleya hanleyi | reverse complement strand
TACCATCACTACCATCCATACCATCACTACCATCCATCACTACCATCCATACCATCACTACCATCCATACCATGATGGTGATGGTAGTAATCCCACTTGGGACTGGACTATCCAGCAGTAATCCCACAGAGGACTATCCATCAGTAATAACATGGGACTGGTCCACCCAGCAGTAATCTCACACTGGCATGCCCTATGTACCAGTAATCCGACTGCACTGACCTATCCATCCTACATGGGATTAACTTTTGCCAGTAATCCCACATGGGACTGATGTTATTGTCTGTATCAGATAATCTATTCCAGACATTATTGTCTGTACCGCATCACTTATTCCAGACCTTATTGTTTGCTCTACATGTATGCTTTCAATACTGCTGCACCTTTGGCGGATGACCCCGCAAGGCGAGATGTTGGGGTTCTCAGAACGCTTGTTGTCATTTTTTACGATTTTATTACACAGAGTAAACTGCAAATAAAGCCTGGTATTCTATGGTGGTCTGTTATGATCATATCTAGGTCCGGTGACGTCACACTACCTTAACACATACACTTTAAACTTTTTATGCACTTTCTAATACTTGACTCAAACTTAAGGTGTGTATACTTTGAGTCTCAACACAGACTCACTGCTCCAATGTGCATGTTTCATCAAAATCGAGGAAATTAAATGCAAGATTCAAATTGACTTGGTACTTCTGAGTTACCATACAAAAGTTAATAACTTTTTACCCGGTTAGAAAAAATCGCATAATTGAAGTAAAAATATATTTGGATAGAGTTGAAATTTGTCTTTCATTTGACCTTGACTTCATCGGAGGGTTTACTATCACTTCAAAATATATCTAGTTTGGCAGATGTGCTGAAACATGTGCAGTAGATATACATTTACTTTTCCTCCAGGAGAGCTTTGAATCGCTTTCCTGGGAATTCAATGGAGGGTGGTAGATCACCCTAGCATTACTCGCGCAAACAAAACCCAGGAGAGTGTTCAACAGGCCTATCGGTCATGTCCGACGAATTGAGGTGAATTTACGGGATTTCCAATAGTGCCAAATAGGCAAGTGGTCATTATTTCATGTGAAGTCTCGTTGAAAAGCGGTATCTTACAAGAACTAGATCCCCATCAACAGCTCGCAGAGTTTAGAAACACAAGAGACTTTTCCGTTTCTAATTGCGTTGTATTCAGAGAGGCACATGCTGTGTTTTTTCACATTTCCAGGCATTGAAGGGAGTCTCTCATCAGCACGTGCAGAGAAACCGATCCTGTCTGGAGCCGTGTTTGCGACAGCTCATTACCAGCTTGGATAACCTCACTGTGAGTAACTGCCAACTTTGACAGCAATGTGGTTCAAAGGGCCGCACGAATCACTAGAACTGATCCAGATATGGGAAATTGTCGTTCACCTGATGCATTATATGTCATTATCGAGATAGACCCGAGTGAGGCCTAAGCAACCCACTCACTGAGGAGAGTAATGAAATTAGAAATGATCACACGGTGACTGCAGTCAACCCAATCAGAGAGCAGTGATCAAGTTAAAAGTGGCGACTGCTGTCGGAAGTTACATTTCCAAAGAAAGGCGACCTCATAAGTGGGTGCACTTGGCTCGGTTCTGATTAAAAATGTTGAATTTTTAATTCGAAATAAATATAATTTTGATTACATTTTTCAATTTTTTATGTTGTTCAAGCTTTGTTGACATGAGTGAGTCTGAACTGCCTGAAGCTTAGTCGGGTGATTACTCGAGTATTGACATATGTCTACGAGATGGAGAGATAAACCTGAAATGCCAAGTTGACAGTCGGAGATGGCTATATGCTGAAAGTCTCAAGCTCTCAGTCTGGTCAAAGGGAGACAAACTGATGATCAGAGGAGTTACTTCCCCTATTTCTAAGCCGATCCAAAATGATTCATTCGGTAGATCTCCTTACTGCTGGCTTCAACATATTGCATGAGAGTAGGAAATTGAAAATCTAGCATGAAAAGTATCGTAAAAAATTTGTATTAAAGATAAGGTGTGTATATATATATATTTAAATGCTGTTATTTTTGTTGTGTTTTTTTTTGTTCCGTGCAGGCCGAGGACCGTAAGACTCCAGATTCTGACACACCATACAGTCTCCAGTCGACCTTACCCATCATCAAGCCACACGCCCACCCATCATTCATCCCCGTCTACAGTTACGGGAACTTCCAGGATGCTATGATCCCTTTCCCCAGGACATGTGGGGCTCGCTTTTGTTCCACGGGTGAGATCATGGGATATACTCTAAATACCAATATTATTCTCCAGAATTCTCTTTCCAGGGTTCGTACACAACCTTGAAATCTTTGAAAAGCCTTGAAAATGACAATTTATGTCTCAAATCTTCACCTGCTGTTGCTTATGGCCTTATCTCCTTTAGGAATATCCTTTGCAAATAATTAAAACTGAAAACTCAGCCAGCTCAGCTAGGTTACTTATGCCCCAGCACTTTCCTGAATTTTCCTCTTTCTCTTTTGCACCTACTCGCGAGTGGTTTGCTGTCACTCACACTGTCTGTTTCTCATGCAAAGGTCACCTTTTGTACCGTCAGTCCACGTGTTTAGAGTGTCTAAGTTGGGATGTTACCACCTGGAGGAATTATGCCCATACTAAACGAGCGTATCTATTACGGGTTACGAAAGACCCTGCTTTATCTGCGGTTGAAAGACGCCAGAATGAAATTGCTCTTGTCGGAGATTTCAAATTTTAACGAAGATCTTTCTGGTTTCTCGTTTGGATTTATGATCGCATAGACTTAGTCCCGCCATGTTCTATTAGAATCCCCTTCAGTGGGACTGTTTGTACGAGAGGATAATGATAAAATTCCAGACAGTTTAGAACCGGTTGGTAAAGTCTTGTCTGGCGTGTTTGTGCACAAACCCGTTTCTTTGTTTGGACAACAAAGGATTCTGTCCAATGCCCCGCTTTCTCGACCGCTCTTTTGTTATCGACGAACAAACGATTTTTGCTTCACGGGTCGGCCTGTAGTCCAGTTCCTTGGGAATAGAAATGCTTCAACGTACTATATAACCTTCGCAGGATTACTAGTTTCAGCAGGGAAATTGTATTCTCGCTGATTTAAACGATAACATATCCCTTCATTTTCGTTGTTGTTGTTGTGTTTCGGACTTTTCAGTTTTTGATAGTTTTCATCTATGCATACAGTTCATTGTACCTACCAAAATTTATTCTCTTGTTATATCAAGTGTTATTCTGTTTATTTGATATCATGTGATCAAGAGAGAGAACTTGCAGAGGTTTTTCTCTGTCTTTTACTCTTACGTTGTTGTTGTTGCGTTTGTCTTCGTCGCCACAAGTCAAGGCTATACACTATAACGTCTTTGTTACATTTTAATGTGCCTACCAAATTACTCTCTTTGTGTAATCAAGGGGGTTTTGATCAAGAAAAGAGATCACGGAATTGTTTATTAAGAAATTGTGCTTTTCTTTGGAACACATTTTTCTGCTAGTAAATATTGCATTGTGATATATTTATTTTTCACAACCAAGTTTTCCCATCGGAATACTGAATTAGTCTTACAATTCAAATTGAGTTGAGCTTTAATTTTATTTGATCTTTCTGAGAAATTAATATTATTTAATAGCTTGAGTGTGAGTTTATTTCTCCGGGAAGACTGTCGTTCGACGACATGTAGGGTGTTTATTGATCTTTCCCTGGTCTGTTGGCCGGGCAAAGATCAAGCCTGGTGTTACTCCATCATCTGCTTGGGACAGCATAAGACTGTTTCCATTGGGCGGTCTTCTACTACTTCGTAAGTTACTTTCGTCCGAGAACGATTACCGGTTACAGCCTAGTAAGAGGAACGACAGACAGCTCCTAAGCAACGTTCTTTGCCATTTTTCTTCTACGACTGCTTCGTCCAAAACATCTTTTGGTCTACAGCATTTGTTTGATCTTAATTTTTATTCTGTATGATAATTTCATCTATTCCATTTGAGGACTTATGTGTAGTTTTGACCTCTAATTGGAGGGTGAGTCATAATTGAACATTGTTCTTGATTGGTCAATTCAAATTGTGAAATTTAATGACCTTAGTTTATCTACCGGCGAGAGACATCAAAATGTAATTGCTCTCTTCGGGGAATTTTAAATTTATTGAAGATCTTCCTAGTTTACGTTGGGAGTATCTTTGTGTTGATGTCGGGGATGATGCTACCGGGCGGAGTTACGCCCACGATTAACGCGAGGAACAATGAACGTGTACTTCATCTCCTCTGCGTTTCAAATCTCATAACAGTTTCGCGAACTACGGCTGTTTCGTTCGGACTCCACTGTGACTTCTCGAGTTTCGGTTTTACAGTTTTCGGATTCATTTTCAGTTCTTTTTCCTTCTACGTCGTTCTTGTACGCCATAACGTCGTTCCTGTTCATCTAAACGACATTTCTCGTACATCACTACGCCGTTCTCTTTCTCCGCAACGCCTTTCTCGTTCGCATTACGTCGTTCTGTTACACCTCAACGATGTTCCATTACGCTGTCACGTCGTTCTCATACACCTGTACATCGTTCTTGTTCGCCTGTTCGTCGTTCACGTACGCCTCAACATCATTCCCGTACGTTAGCACGTCGGTCATATTGTCTGTTCCTCGCACACCTTAACGTCGTTTTTTCCCGTACGTCAGCACGTCGTTCTCGTACATCTGTTCGACGTTCCCGTACGCCACAACGCCGTTCACCACGTCGTTCTTATCAGGGTCGTCAAGTTCGACAGTCCCGGTCTCCATGTCTAGATCTTTCTCTTGATCGTCATCGAGGCTTCGACGTTTGTTCACCTGCTCGTCTCTCGACCGGTGTTTTTTGTCTTTTAGCCGGTATTCTTTACCTTTCTTCTGACAATTCGGTTGATGAGTCTTCATTTTCGTATGGTTGACCTCCATCGTTTTGCGAGACGCATATCTTCTTATACCCATTCATCCTCGTCTTCGGCGTTTCCTACGATTCACCATCTTTGGTTGTCGGTTTGAGTGGCAAGTCCTCCCGTTCGGAGTCAACATCGACCCTTGTATCACTTCTCCAGTCATGGCGTTTTTCTCCATCTCGGGGCTTTCACATCGAGGTTTATTTAGGTTCGTCGTTACTTTGGGGCAGTTTTTCGACACTCTCCATCAAGTGCTTCGTCCCCTGTTAGACCGTTGGACCAGTATTTAGACGTTGGCACTATAGTTGTTTTGTCATCAACTCATAGGGCTATTCATTTCTACGCAGGACCTTACTCATTATGGACATCTCCTAGTTCGGCCGCTGCAGTACCATCTGTCTTATCTTCAGACGTCATCCCTCATTCCATTAGTGCCGGTATTGATGTCTCTACTTCCACTTCTGTGTTGATGGCAGTCCCGCCTCAACGTCATGCGGGGAGTTCCCTTCCGATTTCCATATCCGGATCACCATCTCTACACCGATGCTTCCAAGATCGGTTGGGGAGCCATCTGGACGGACTGGAGGTGTCCGGCAGATGGTCTAGGTTGGACGCCAGACTTCACATCATCAACCTTCTGGAGATGAAGGCAGTCATCCTAGCAGTTCAGCATTGGAGTTGGCATCTCGTGAATTCGTCCCTTCTTATCACTACGGACAACTCTACTGTCAGTGCTCACATCAACTAGATGGGTACCACCCGATCTTTTCTCAACGTTTTGTCTGGGTGGGATCTTCATTCATCTCTGTCATCTCAATGCTCACCATGTTCCGGGTCGGCTCTATGTCTTTGCGGCGCCTTTCTCGTCCCGACACCGTGCTTCAGACCGAATGGCATCTTCATCTGGAGGTCTTCCGCCAGATTTGCAGCATCTGGGTGACCCCCCTTGATCGACCTGTTTGCGACGAGGTACAATGCACAGCTCGCCCTCTTCGTCAGTCCGATTCTGGACCCTCAAGTTTTCGCCATCGACGCCCTTTCTATTGCTGGGACAACTTCCTGGCTTATGCCTGCCCGCCCATGGCCCTGATTCAGGAAGTTCTTCTAAGATTACTCAGCACGACTGCGTCATTCTGCTCGTGGTTCCGAGGTGGCCTCGTCGTCAGTGGTTTTTCCGGTACTGGTTCCACTTCTCATCGCTCCGCCACGTCGTCTTCCAGTTTGGCCCAGCCTGTTGCGTCAACCTCACGGGATATTACATCACAACCCGCGGTGACTCAACTTTCACGTCTGCAGACTATCCAGAGTGCACTTACAGTCCAAGGATTTTCAGCAGAAGTTGCTCAGACGATGGTTTCAGTCAATCGTTCTTCCACATTGCAGCTCTATCAATCGAAATGGGCCTATGTCGTCTCCTGGTGCCGAGAACGTGATTCCGATCCCGACTCTGCCTCTCTTTCCTTAGTAGCTGACTTCCTCCTTCACCTACATAGTGATAAGAAGTTTCAAATCAGCACCATTGAGGGGTTCCAGTCTGCTTTGGCTAGGGTTTTACGTCTTTCGACTGGCATCGACATTAGTCTGAATGACAATATCTCTGCTCTCCTACGTGCTTTCGCCTTACAGTCTCGCCGTACTCGCCAGCTGTTACCGAAGTGGGATATTGGTGTGGTTCTTAGTGCCCTGCTTCGTCCGCCCTTCAAACCCTTACAGTCCGCCTCTATGAAAGCTGTTTCCTACAAGACTGCTTTCCTGGCAGCTTTCGCTTTGGCGTCTAGAGTTTCCGAGCTTCACGCTCTGGAAAGGTCGTCTTTGACCTGGACGGCGAATTGGTCTCGCATTTCCTTTCGTCCCGTCCCTGAGTTCATCGCCAAGAATGAGGCTGTGCGCCAAGGTCCTTGTGCTCAACGTTTGTACTCCATCCCCGCTTTATCAGACTTTGTTCGTGACCTTGAGGACGACATCCTGTTATGCCCTGTACGAGCCATACGTCACTATCTCACTCGTACCGACCCTGGTCGGGGTTCTCGTCGTCTATTATTCCTGTCTCTTCAGCCAACTGCAGTGCGTGACATTACCAAGAATACTATTGCTTCTTGGTTGAAGAAGACCATTAAGTGGGCATATCAACTTGCCATTGACGCTCCCCCACTTCTGTCCTCTGCTTCTTCCCATGAAATTTGTGCCATCGCTACATCATGGCCTTTATGGAAGAACCTATCCCTTCATGACATTGTCCAGTCCTGTGCATGGACGGCCAATTCTACATTCTGAGAGATATGTCAGTACAATCAGATAGAGTGACCACGCTTGGGCCGCTGGTGGCTGCCCAGCACGTGGTCCAGTAACTTCCAAAAAAGAGGGGGGGTATCTTCGTTCAGCGCAGCAAGTCAGTCAATCAGCCAGCTTGCTGCATCATCAATCTAATCAGCCATTTCATATGTCCACCATATTACATGATCACCTCAATAGGTCAGTCAGTCAGCCAACTTACAAGACCCGTCTCATCGGTGAGTATGGATTAGGCATGGTTTTTCTTAGTTATTACTGGTTTTACTCTATTAACACCCACTGCGTCGCCACAACCTGGGTTTTCCTTCTATTGAGTATTGTGTACCACATTTACCATCAGGTTTTTGATTTTAATCCACGAGTACCCTCCGCGTCTTCGACCCGGGTTCTCTCTGGGTGAGTTTTAGTGTGCTGTAAGCCAACTTACGGCATCATCACAGCTAATCACATGTCCACCTTATTACATGATCGCCTCAACAGGTCAACCTGTTGCCAACTCACAAGACATCTATCAAGACCTGACACAATGGTGAGTATTGGTTTTTAGGTATATATTGGTTTTTAGGTATAATTTGTGTCAATTTCAGGTTTAAAGTACAGAGAGTTTGGTGCATGAGGGCTATTATGACCAACTTATGAGATCATCTCAAGAGAGGCAGCTGCTGTCAACTCACAAGTCATCTTACAAGACCTGACACATTTGTGAGTACTACTTTAAGGTTTACTAGTGTCAGCAACAAGGAACTAAAGTACAGAGAGTTGACGTAAGACGGCTTGTGGACTTAAAGAGTGGTATAAGATGGGCACCTTGTATACGATGTTGCCGGGGTGTACATGACCGCTTCTATTCGTTATACACTGATTACCACTTGAATACTCACAGCGCCACCGGCCCGAGTTCCTTCGTGGGGGTAAAATTGTGCACCACATCCACGATCACGGTTTGCTTGGACGAGTAATTAGTGGCCACATTCATTCAATCTCTTATGATTACTCCATGACTACCCACAGCGTCACCGACCAGGGTCCCTCTTGTCGAGTACTAGTGTGCCATGTCCGTGATCATCTCATCGGTTACTATGCCTGCTATTGGAACTACAACAAGGCCGAGGTTCCCACCTCCATAAGTTGGTAGTGGGCCATAAGCAACAGCAGGTGAAGATTTGAGACATAAATATTAAACATTTATAAACAATGTTAGTATTTATTATCAAATCAAACCTGCTGTTGCTTTGATTACCCTCCCATCCTGCCCCTCACTCCACGGCCTTGCACACCACACGTCTCGGGCTATAAGAGTGAGAAAGAGGGAGATTCAGGAAAGTGCAGGGGCTTAAGTAACCTAGCTGAGCTGGCTGAGCTCCCTAAGGGGAGACAACTTTCAGTTTTAATTATTTGCAAAGGATATTCCTAAAGGAGATAAGGCCATAAGCAACAGCAGGTTTGATTTGATAATAAATATTAACATTGTGTATAAATGTTTAATATTTAGAATTCAAGGGCGGCCTTGAAAATTAGAAAATTGAATAACTTGAAAACGGGAAATGCTATAGAAGCCAAATTGTTGCAGCTAGAGACTTCAAATTTGGTATACCAGATTGTTGGGTTGTCAACCACAATCCTATTGAATATGGGTACATTGCAATATTTTTTGTGGTCTCCATGACAATGTCACGCACAATGTTCATATGATGACTTGAACGCGATAGAAGCCAAACTGTTGTAGCTAGCGACTTCAAATTTGGTATACAGGATTGTTGGGTGGTCAACCACAACCTTAGTGAATTTGTGTACATGTGATTATTTTTGTGGTTTCCATGGCAACATCACGCAAAATGCCCATATGATGATGTGAACGCGATAGAAGCAAAACCGTTCCAGCTAGAGACTTCAATTTAGTCAAATTATTATCATATTTGTCCAATGCATCCAGCATCTCAAACTGAATTCCAACATAGTTTCATCTCTTACAAGCCACTGCTAAAGCATCTTCTGCATTCAGCCAAATCTTCCAGGCTTTAACATATGCATTTTCCATTCATTGTGTACCAAAATACAGTGACTGAAACTATCTGGCTGAGGGGTTATTGCAATTTGTAGGTGCTACCTCATGTTAAGCTGATTTATTATACGCCCGCCAAAAAGGCGGACGTATTATGTGATGGCGGTTTCCGTCCGTCTGTCCGTCCATCCGTCTGTCCGTCCCCCGTGTCTGGTCTATATCTGGAACAGTTTTCTATTTACAGTTCCAATTTTTGGTGAGTGGATACCCTACGGAGAGACGATGTGTCGCGTACAAAAATGAAGGTCGCGGTCAGAGGTCAAAGGTCACTGGCCTGAAAAACAGGAAATCAGTGAAGTGTTCGTGTCCGGTCTATATCTCTGGATGTTTTCTATCCACAGTTGCAATTTTTTGTGAATGGATACATCAGGTGGAGACGATGTGTCGCGTACCGAAATTCAGGTCGAGGTCAGAGGTCAAAGGTCACTGTTGCCTAAAAATCAGGAAATCATTGATCATTGATAGTTTTCCATCTACAGTTCTAATTTTTGGCGAGTGGATGCCCTAGGGGGAAACGATGTGTTGCATGCCAAATGTAGGTCGAGGTCAGAGGTCAAAGGTCAGTGTGAATGAAAAATCAGGAAATCATAAATTTCTAATTTTTTGTGAGTGGATTCAATAGGGGGAAATGAAGTGTTGCATATCAAAATATAGGTCAAGGTCGAAGGTCAAAGGTCATTGTGACCCAAAAATCAGGAAATTATTAAAAATAACATTTTTTTGTGTCAGTAGATACATTAGGGGGACTCAATGTGTCACATATTAAAATGTAGGTCAAGGTCAAATGTCAAGGTCACTGTGACCCCAAAATCGTGAAATTGTTAAAAATCTTGATTTTTTGTGTCCATTGAGAAATTACGGGGAGATGGTTTGTCATGTACCAAAATTTAGGTCAAGGTCACTGTGACTCCAGAATCAAGAAATCTTTGAAAAGTACTTTTTTTTGTGTCAGTAGATACATTACGGGGACATGATGTGTCACGTACCAAAATGTAGGTCAAGACCGAATATCAAGGTCACGGTGACCCCCAAAATCATGAAATTCATAAAAATCGTGATTTTTTTGTGTCCATTGATACATTGACGGAAGACGATGTGTCATGCACCAAAGTTTAGGTCACGGTCAAAGGTCAAGGTCACTGTGACCCCAAAATCAGGAAATCATTAAGTCACATTTTCATATGCCTGTCGAAGACGAGGTCATGTAATGCGATGTTGCGTTCTTTCCATTCATCCATGCGATATCTCTAGTTTCAAGGTATGGAATGGTATCTTACTCGCATGGCGAAGAGGAGACATACCAGTCCATCATTTTTGAAAACTGTACGGGTGCTATAAATCGCACTCCTCAAATACGCAAGGAGTGCAAATCACACTCCTCGAAACCACACTCCTCAAATATTTGAGGAGAGCGTTGTACCCGGAGGCCCCTGCTCGAGATTTTCATGACCTACGGCGACTTCATGGGCAACGGATGACAAGTGCCTGGTAACTGTGTATTTTGTAACAAAGTTTGATCCGCGGGCGTACTTAACTACTTAACTTCTATCAACGTGCTTAGCGCACAGTTTGCACCAATCCTGCCCCACCATTTCTCGGCCCCTGTCGTCGACCTCCGCAATATAACCAATGCAGCTGCCAATATTCCAATCTTTGAACGTCACAAGTTGTACGCTAGCGCCTGCCATCATAAAGGTTAAAACTGCAGCACTTCGCAACCAAACAAAATGGCGTGGTCATGCAGTGGCCCTTGTAGGAGAGCCATGGTACGTTAATCGTGATTGGTGCGTTTTGTGTCTTAGCCAATGAAACAGCCCGTAACATATCGCATATTATCTGCACTGTGTATTGTGTGTTACGTCACGGAAAGTTGTGAAGCCGCCCGAATCGACTGAAGAATTTCATCAGGCATTTCTAAAACATTCGTGTCCATGCAGGTCTGCTAATAAATTGCGCTTAATAAAAATTTTTTTTTGTGGAAAATCGAGGAGTGCGATTATTCGCGCCTCTGTGGCCGCTTTTACGGGCGCTGAGGTGCGCGAGCGCGATCGCGCTCGTTAGAAATGATGGACTGACATACATCAATTTGTCAAATGTCAAGGTCACAGTCCCCCAGAATTGAATCAAGTTTAGCTGACTATATGTGTTAGGTTGGAATATTCAGAGTTCTCTCCCCTACATCTATATGGCATTTGTCCTGTGGAGTTGTCACCCATGTTTGAAACAGCTACATTTAGTTAAACTGTTGTGAAATAGAAACCATACATTTACTAGTTTAACGTGGAGAGGGGTCCTTTATGAACTTCATACCCGTTTATCAACTCAAGAAAACGGTTTACTTCATCACTTTCTTCTTCCTTCATGAAAAATTCTCTCGTCTGAAAGAAATCCATTTGCAGGAAAAGTACTATTTTCTTGTGTTTGACTATTGTCGATTTCATTGTGGGATATGTGAGCTCTCGGTTCTTGCTCCAAGGTCACCTAGTTTCCAAGAGTTAAGCTCATTTTAGTTTATCATTCAATTTTAGATGTGATATGTTACATTCTCAGAAGCACAAAATTGTAGACCTTTTTCCGGATTGCTAGCTACCAATTGGAATCAAGGCGATTAAACAACCTTGAAATTTGGACCAATGTAATTCCAGATATACGGGCGTATATTGAAGCTCTTTGGGCTCTTGTTGACATTGTTGTATTATTTCCACTTATTTTAACATGATGTTTTTGTCAACAGGATCGCTGGTGTGTTTCACCCGACCCACTGATATGAAGAGAGTGTCTGGCAGTAACACAGACATCACACCCAGGTAAATATGTGCTACATTATTGTAGTGACATCTACAGCTTGAGCTATCTAAACAGGAAAAGTACCACTTAATCGGGTCACTATATATTTTGTTCTAGCTCAAATTTACTGATATTCAAATTTGTGGTTAACATGTGGGTGTTTTTTCTCAATATTCGTCGTATAAATATCTTGCTCGGTTCCAGTAATTTATTTTCTTTCTGAATTAAATCTGTCCTTAATATGTTTAAGAAGTGGAATAATGCCTGAAGGTAAATAAATTGATTGATCTCCGAATGAGTCGCACATCAGCGAAAGTCCTGGCAAAAACAAATCACCAAGTACCTTATTTCTTCTAATTTTTCGAACAGCATTTTTAGACTTAGAAGCAGAAAAAAGAAAAACATATTAATGTCAACTAAGGTTAAATACTGTGGCATGGATATGTTATTTATCCCAATAACTGAAAATATAGACAGAGAAATTTGTAGAAAATTAGCAGAATTTCTCTCCACAGTAGCCTGAAGTTAAGTTTTGCCGTCTGAAAAATGAGAAGAAATAGGGTACTTAAATGTAGTATTGCTGCCAAGTTGGGACTTCTTTGGAATCCGTTCTGATACAAGTTGTCTTCCTTTGCAGGGCATTGTCAGCACTGTCAGCATACACCCAGTCCGTGTCAGTGCGGACCCCTCAGACGGCTGGTCAGTATGCAATAAACCTGTACCCAATGGCCCGTAGCCCTCCCACCAGCAGTGACCCAATCTCTATCAGTAACTTCTACATGTACCGTGAGAAGGTGAGCAATCTTAGTCATATTTACATTCATTTCAAGGTCCTACCAATGATGTTCTTATGTTCATGATGGTGTTGGTGGCTGGATAGGGGATACGCTGTATTGAAAACTATTTTCTGAAATATTTGTCATGGAAATGGCAGCCATCTTGAATAAAGGTCATTTCAAATTTCCATTGGTAAATCATTTTCCTCTGGATCCAGAGCAGCTAGAGATGTGGGCGAAATTGTTCTGTGAAGCTCCCATGAATGTATGGCAAGTTAATAGCAACTTAAAACCAGTTCGTCAACTTGATGATCCTTGTTGGTTTTTGATGGTCATTAACCAGCTCATCAACATATGATACTGTTGAGTGAGTAGTAGGTTTTAATGTCATTTTCAACCTTGTTTCAGTCATATCACGACGGTGCCTACATGTGCCAGAACACTAGAGTGTTCACAGTTCCTATTACCCTGGACACTGATCAGGCCAGCCTGATACTGTTGATGGCTGGATAGGGTATACAACACAAATGCGAGTTACAATGTAAAATCGAAATGAGAAAACGAGAAATTGTATTTTAATGATAGAAGGGAAAATATTTAATCAGATTCTGCAAGCATTGACATCAACATGCACTGAACTTTCGTCGGTGAAATATGATGACGTCACATGACCATGCAGTAATCGTTGTAGATTTTATTCCATATGAGGTGGTGTTTCAGTCTGTGACTTCACTGGTGGCATTTGTGTTTCACTGCACTGCAGAATATTGTCTTTGTTTTCATATATATTTTACCCAATTCCGAGTCGAAATGTCAATAAATGACCTGATTTATCAGTAAATAGTTCATTAAGAACAAATATGAACAATAAGAATATAAGCTCCACTGACTGATTTCGGAAAGGTTGTGACCCACATTAAGGCAATAAACTGACTGTCCGGCGTCTCGCAGCAAACTTGGGGGCGGGGGGGGGGGGGAATTTATGTTCTGCTTATGTTTCAGTATGTATCTCAAGAGTAACAGTGCTTTCTTTAAATAGACTAAGTGTAATATGAAGCAAATTGATCATGTATGCCATTTATCACTAGTTGACAATATTTTCCCATATTGAAGCATGGGATGGAATCCAATTTTCCACCCCCAGTTGCTGTGAGAAGCTAGACAGCTGCACACTATTTTCATTGTGTCAATGCATGAATGGGCCATTAATTGTCTATCCTTCAGCTGTGGTAAGTTGCTGCCAGTTTAGGCTCAGACAATTTCTGTTTGGAATACATTCAGTGGTACAATCTCAGATAGTGCATGTCTTTCTCTGTGAATAATTTTACTTCTATGTCAATCTTTGTTGAGGCAGCTTTTCCGTCAACAGTCTGCTCTTCACACTGAGCAGATCAACCACCTCTGGGTAAAGTTCTTCTCTTTCTCCACAATCAGATTAACCTAGATCCCCACCACCAGGTGCCTGAGATTTACCCTTTATCTCCTACACCAAGCAACGCATTATCTCATAACCCCATATATCCTGAAAGCTTACACGCTATAATAGACTTTCAAAATGCAGTAACTTGTCTTAGAGTTAACACCCCACAAATCCCTCAGCTCAACCTGCTATCTCGCATACCAAGCATTGCCCCATCCCAAAACCCGATATATTCTGAAAGCGTCCATCATAGCATTCACACTTAAATCACAGTGATAATTCTGATGAGTCTATTATTCATAGACCTGCGTCAACCCTGAATGAATCAAAAGATATCAATGTGATAACATTCGTGTGATAACTTGTTGTACTCGACCAACCTAGTACTGACGGTGGGAGGGGAGGAAACTTAGACTGTAGGACTGCCTTTCAAAGTACGGAGAGATTGGCTGGGAATCTTGACCCACATCATTTTAAATTCAGATGAGCATTTTCATTGGCGGAGTATTATTAATAGGGTGAAAGAGCTTTTCCCAGAACAACATAAGTGAGTGAGTACGATTTAATGTCGTTTTCAACAATGTTTCAGTCATATCATGATGGTGCCTACATGTGCCAGAACACTAGAGTGTCCACAGTTCTTATTATCCTGGACACTGATCAGCTCAGCCAGTACAGCACCGGGTCATCCAGCCAAGTATTGACCGGGCTCAACGTTGCTTAATTTCAGTGATCTGACGAGATCCGGTGTGTCCAACGTGATACAACATAAATAACGATTGACGGCAAGCACCAGTGACTTATAGCACAGTCGCGTTTTTTAATCTCAAAATATGTCACATGGAGGGCTAAGATGATTGGAGCTAAAAGTGATCTTGTTCTAGAAATATGAGATTAATGAACCGAAGAAGCAGTAACTATAGAGATATGAATGACGGCGTGTCATTCTCTCCAGGTACTCTCGATTCTGCCACCATTCAAACTGACTGTCACCATATGAGCGAAATATTCTTGAGTGTGACATTTACCTCGACCCCTCTCAATAAAAATGACTTTCTATAATATCTTAAGAGATGATGGCAGAACTCATACCATAACTTCGCAGCCCGTCATACACATTGGTGACAATCATGATGTTGAAGAGTCACAATGCACAGCACCAAAAATCTGACGTGTACACCCTCTGCTTTGAAGTTAAAAAAAAAAGTTGCTTCCCTCGCCCAACTGTGACAATCGGTATTGTGAAAATGTTCTGCCAATTACTGTTGAATATACTTTTTTTTTTATGAATTATCATTATAGAGGTAGTCTGAAGTGATTGAAAAATCAGAATCATTACTGTCGGTGCTTCACAAAATGGGGTCAAAATTAATTATTACATATCCTTGAGGTCAGCGGGTCGGATTGACATTTGCTGCAATCTCTTAACCCCTTTATTTTTTCAGAATTGCTCAACCTGAATAGCAGGTTATTCCAGAGTCAAATCAGAGATATATGTTACAGACAATCAGGCTTATGTCACTGCACAAAAACTGACCCAGAACGGTCTCTCACCTGATGATGTAGTGAACACTTGTTTGACCTACTTTAAATGGCTTATTACTCGCAGGACACAAGGTTTTGCGGTTTTCACACTAAAGGTTTTTCCGCGATTGTTAATTCCTGTGAATATAACTTCCATTTTGCAGACATACAGCAGCAAGATAGAAACCCCATTCCATTCCACTGTCTGCAGAGAACTTCAACTTGTTAAAAGGAGCTGTTGATCTGACAAATTTATCAACAATAATTATGTATTATCATCAGCAGATATGAAAAGACCTGCAAGTCCATTTGTTCAAGCATGTGTTCACGATTAAACTTGATATGGTAACAGTTGTTTCAAGTAAAATTCGAGTCAATCAGCTCCCTGTTGTTCTGGATCATGTGAACCTCTGATTACTGTCTGTCTGTCTAAACCCCAAGCTATACGTTATCTCATTTGAATCAGCCTGAAAGGTATGTCCTGATGAATAATGTATCTTGGTGATTACAAAACCATTCTTCTTGGGACAGTGGCCCAGCCTTATATACTCAAGACAAACTGTTCTAATAGCTAACTGCAGAAAACAGTTCATTTAATTAACCACCGATTTCCTGGTCAATAATCATTGCTGAGTCATGAATGTTAGATTCCGCGATGAAGGATTAAGAGTTAAACCATGAAAGATAATTCCTGTGAATAACAAGGAATCTACAGTACTTTGCGAGATTGGGTAGAATTTTCAAATAAGGTTACAAATAAGATAGTGTAATCCCAAAATAACGAAAATACTGTTATACAATCACTTTCTAAATGACAAAAAATATATCTTCTTATGTATTCAGCTATGGGAACTGTGTCATTGCGGTCATCAGAGGGGTATGCTCACTTTAAAGACTACCGGTCTGCAACCTTCTATTTTTGTGGGATGCCCATTGAACTAGTGGTTTAGATCGCCGAAATTGGTGGTTGGATGCCTTACTCTGGTGGTCATTGGGTAGAATCCAGCATGGTACTCGACCAATTTTCAGCACTAGAATCTGTGCTATATACAGAGAGTGTAATCCCAAAATAACGAAAATACTGTTATAAGGTTTACTGTCGACTGAATAGATAATAAAATAGCCATCATTGCCCACATTACAATGTTATGTGTTGGATTTTACTACAGTGACATAATTCTTGGCAGTCTGTATAAAGATATATCTCTGATTTAGACTCTGCCTGGTACTCTGCAGGTTGCAGAATTGTTTTGAAAATCGATTGCTCTTAAAAATCAGGGCTGATAGAATTGTGCAGCGCTTCTCTGACCCATTTTGTAATTTGACCAACCACCGGCATTGCGAAGATAACTTTGCTTTGGCAACTGAGAACACAGGAGTTTCCTCTGTTTAAGCTACACGATTTATTATTTTCACAGAAGAGACCGAGAAGTCGGTCGAGGTTACGAGAGAGAGAAGCCGAGCTAAAGAAGGCACAAGCTCTTAATGCGAAGAAACAGAGTAAAGTTGGGCTGGTTAAGGTGTATGATATCAGCTGTCTTCTCGCCGTACACAAACAACTAGCTGAAAGTTACATGTAAGTACAAACCAGTAATTACAGAGTTTGAAAGCATCAAATCACCGATGAATCACTTCGAATGATTGGCCGGATGTTTTCAGTTTCCACCAATGAAATCACTCGATCTGGATTCAAAAATTTGAATTGACCAATCACAAGTGTTTAAGGCTGAAAGCTATCTTATCATGCTTTGGTGCTTCTGGAATAAGTTTAATTATTACATTCCAATTATTCAAAACCATGACAAATCCTCAAAGACCTTATTAATTTGACGACCACATTTTCAAACTTTAGCAGATCTGATCTGAGATATTACATATTTAGCAGTTGTCAGCAAGATAAAATTTATAACCAGTCTTAAATTTGTACTTGAACTGTTATAATCTGCATGTAGTAGTCTTGATGATGTTAGAGAATTTTGAGTGAACAAAATTGATACTATAAGCAAGTCTCTGTTTCTCATATTACTCTTGATATCAATTACATATTTTGATTGCAAAATGAAGGAAAATTCAAGTGAACACATGGTTAAAATGTAGTAAATATCAGATGGAACTGGTACATTTGCTACAGGTAACCAAATAAATGATGTAATCTTGGAGGAATCTGTGTTTTTCAGTTTAGACACAACTGATATAGGCTCCATGTGTAGTCACAATGCCAGTGCTGCGGCAACCATTGGGAGGAAAGACCTAGTACAGGTATTAAAATACAAGATATTCATTGATTCCTGAATCAGCTGTGTTTTTACCCTCGTTAAATAAAGTATATTGAATTGAATTGAATCAGGACGATTTATATTGCCCCCTATCAAACGCAAATGGGTATGTCCCATTGTCATGACAGTTTGACTTAAACCATCTGTGTTTAGTATGGAGAGTTTGACAGAAATGTTCTCATTTATTATTTCATATACCACCGTGACAGGAATTTTTTAGCATCATGCATGTTCCATTCTGTAACATGTCTAAAATATATTATGAACCAACACGAAGAAGCGGTTCACCATCTTGAATTCCCGTCAAAACTCCTGATGCAAATAATAAAAACATTTTTTCCTGTTTTTTTCTGAAATTGCCTTCAACAGTAATTCGAAAGTGGCATAGTTATTGAGTGGCGAGTTTATGGTATCCTCATGGTACTCATATGAACAGTCACAATCAAAGCGTGACTGAGATACATCATTCTTTAGATGACGACTTTACAACGAATATTATGGATTAAGAATACTGATCAGCGATACGGATTTGATATTTTTTGAACATCATGATGTCTTGCCGGCATCATTGAAAACTGTTGACCGCTTCTCTCTTGCCGGAAACAAGCCTATGTTTATGTATACAATGATTGTCTTTTTGAATTTGGTGCTAATACTGTTATATGGAATATGGAATAGGTCTTTGGATTATGGACGCGGATATTCTCTAATGGACGACGGCTGAATTATGAATGACGGACCAGACGTTTGTAATTATGTCGGATTCGTGAATTATTAGGGAATTTACCGTACTATGATTGTATTTCTCACATTCTCAATGAGCTATTATGTCACTGCTTAGGATTTAAGAGCGAGAGTGATCTCTCCAAATCGCTCTCCTAAATTCAATTCAGAAGAGTGAAAAACAGCTCTTCTTATAGATGCAATGATGCATTGTATAGTATGAAATCGGTCTTCTTGACCCAGAAAATACTCTTCCAAGGGGAGTGATTTTTACGTTTTCTGCTTTTTCCAAACCCGAAGTACTGTTACGTTAAAATTTCAGATGTGGAACTTGGTGAGCCTGAGCTGTAGTGAGACACTCAAACCTGACCTGTCCAACCCAGACAAAGGGCCACCCTGGGCCAAACACCCTTTTGGGAAACAAATGATCAAATCCCTGTAAGTAATGTCACTTTGTGAGACCTAGTTAAGGAATAGTAGTGTGGGAACAGGGTAAAGAATAATGATGTGGGAACTGGGTAAAGAATAGTAATGTGAGACCTAGGTGAAGAATAATGATGTGGGAACAGGGTAAAAAATAGTAATGTGAGATCTAGGTAAAGAATAATGTGGGAACGGAGTAAAGAATAGTATTGTGAGTCCTAGGTAAAGAATAGTGATGTGGGAACAGGGTAAAGAATAGTTATGTGAGATCTAGGCGAAGAATAATGTGGGAACGGGGTAAAGAATAGTAATGTGAGACCTAGGTGAAGAATAATGATGTGGGAACGGGGTAAAGAATAGTAATGTGAGACCTAGGTAAAGATTAGTGATATGGGAATTGGGTAAAGTATAGTAATGCTGGAATGGGGTAAAGAATAATAATGTGGGAACGTGGTAAAGACGAGTATGTGAGACCAAGGTTAAGAATTGTGATGTGGGAATGGGGTAGAGAATAGTACTGTGGGACCGTGGTAAAGAATAGTAATGTGAGAACGGGGTAAAGAATTATAATGTGGAATCGGGGGAATAATAGTAATGTGAGACCGGGGTAAAAAATAGTCATATGGGAACAGGGTAAAGAATAGTAATGTGGGAACCGGATGAAGAATAGTAATGTGGGACTGCAGTAGAGAATAGTAATGTGAGACTGGGGTAAAGAATATTGATGTGGGAACGGGGTAGAGAATAGTAATGCGGAAATGGGCTAAAGAATAGTGATATGAGAACGGGGTAAAGAATAGTAATGTGGGAGCGGGATGAAGAATAGTAAATGTGGGACTGCAGTAGAGAATAGTAATGTGAGACTGGGGTAAAGAATATTGATGTGGGAATGGGGTAAATACTAGTAATGTGGGACCAGGATAGAGAATAGTATGTGAGACTGGGGTAGGGAATAGTAATGTGAGACCGGGGTAAAGAATAGTAATGTGGAAACGGGGTAAAGTATAGTAATATGTGACTGGGGTAAGTAATAGTAATGTGGGAACGGGATACTATGAAAAACAGTTGTACTGATAGTTTGACCGTGTTTAAATAAAGATTATTATTATTAAGAGTAGTAATGTGGGACTGGGATAAAGAATAGTGGTGTGGGAACGGAGTAAAGAATAGTGATATGGGAACGGGGTAAAGAATAGTAATGTGGGACTGGGTTAGAGAATAGTAATGTGGGCCTAGGGTTTAAGAATAGTAATGTAACACTGGAGTAGAGGATAGTAATGTGACTGGGTGCTGTTCAGCTGGCTGGGCTGATCAGTGTCCAGGATAATAAGAACTGTGCACACTCTCATGCCCTGGCATGTAGGCACCATCATGATATGACTGAAAATGATGGAAATGACGTTAAATCCTTCCGGCTCACTCATTAGTAATGTCGGACCACAGTAGATAATGTGATGTGTAATTTGGGACCTGGGTACAGAATAGTAATGTTAGACAAGTCACTGGCCATGTTACTGGTAATAATGTATATCATTTCTGTTCAGGGGGCGGGAGTGTGGCCATGGTGAAAGAGTGCACGCTCGTAATCTCGGCTGCTGGTCTGGCGTGGGTTCGAATCCCACCGAGGGCTTTCAGGATATGAAAATATCCCTGCTCACAGCTGGGCTTATCAGTGCCCAGGGTAAAAGGAACTGAGGGCGCTCTCGTGTCCAGGCACATGTAGGCACCGTCGTCATATGGCTGAAAAATTGTTCAAAACGACGTTAAATCCTACTCACTCACTCACTCATTTGTGTTCATCCAGGATGGATTACTACTACAGTATATACGATGTCCAGACCTTGGCCATGTTATTATGTGTGTTCTGGACAAAGGAAGACAGTGACAAAGTGAGAGCACAATCAGCTAAAATGTCTGCAGAATGTCTCCCACCCAGTGTAAGTATTCCTCCCTTTCATTCATTTGGAAAAACCCATAGTAATATTTAACTTCCCATGTCTGCATACATTTTATGGAACGGTAGTTGAAATGTTAAAATATTTATTTCTCAATTCACAACAGATAATGTACAATGGTGTATCCGTGTAAAGCATGTGACAAAGTTTTTCATCTCGTTAGATTTCTCTCAGAAAAACTGTTGAATCAATTAAGGATGAACTGTTTGTATTCCAGCTATATGTACTCGGTAATCAAAAGAATTTAAATAATATATCAATAATGTTTTCTCCAATTTTGTTTCAACTCTGTAATGTTTTATGATATATATTTTATTCTGCTAAAACATTTTTCTAGTCATTTTGTTCTTGATCTGCAATCTGTACTGTTTCATATCGCCTGGCCTGCAGTCACCTTTGAATCTGTGTAATTTTACCTCATGTCAATATGTCACGTTGCAGATGATATTTTCATCTGTCAAATTCATTTCAAAAGATTTATGAAATTTGCCTTTTTTGTTTATGTTATTCTACTGCCACCAGATCTTTTAATCTTTATTTTTGGTGAAACATCGTTCCAACTGTATCTCTCTCTCTCTCACACTACTGTCTTGTACATCTGAGATTTAAATCCTATTTGTTTCTATCAGTTCAAACCTTGACATGCATTAAACATATATCTTGTTTTATATCTCTATACTGCCAAGTAGTATTTATTGCTTAACTTTGTGGCATTTACCAACCTTTGTTTTAATCAACACAACAAGGTATTTTTACAACAATACATGTACATGATCAGGCTAATATATTAAGTGACTTTAGTCGATGTTTGGTTAATTTGCCACCATATATCAAATATTGACATACATACATAGATTGAACTGTGAATAGCTCTAGTGCTCTGTTTTTCATTCCGCATGACCGGGGACACCATGTGAATATTTAAACTTTTTATGGTGTTATTAATATATTAACATTGAACAATCAAGATCGAGTTGAGATATGTTCACTTTGAAAAAAAATATCAGCCAATAAATGAATATGAATTATTCGGATGCATGCTTATTGCAATATTTTTTAAATTGTTTTATCATATTTTGTTGACTAGTATATATAATTTCAGGCATTCGGGATACTAATGATATAAGAAAATGGCTTGCGAGTTTTGCCTTGGGAAGTTACCAAGGCTGGTCAAGGGATGGTCAGATTTCCAACTCTAAGGAGAACTCGCCTGAACATGTTTCCCCCTCTGCATTTCCTGTTTGATAATTTTTTTATGAATTTACTCGTTTTACTGGAATAATTCATTTCATATCAGAGATAGAATTTTTTTATTTCTCGCTGACCAACTGTAGAGCACTTCCTTAAGTTTGGGTAAAATCACGCCAGAATTGAGGAAGAATGACATGCGAGTTGAGTTGAAGTAATATAGCAATGTGGTGAAACCATGTGACATTGCCAATGACGTCACCTCTGTTTTGTTGCATGCAAGAAGAACAGCATCACTGCCTATAGAGCCTTGCTCTGATGTACAAATATGGTAGTGCCCTACAACCACTCTTCGCGAAGTATACATGTCCCAAATTATCAAATTGATTATTTTCATGGAACATTTTATTTCATGGAGCATTTATTTAGTGCATATACCTTTTGAAAAATAACCGCCTTTAATCTCATTGATCGTACCGACAGCTGGAGATTTGGAATTCTTCGAGGCGATTTGAATGAAGACACTTGCGTTTTTGGTCAGTAGATACTAGAATTGAGCTTATTTGTTCAAATTAGCAACACAAAAATTGTTATGCCTACATGTAGTCAATTTTGTATTGCCTATATGTAGTCAATTTTGTATTCTCAAAATGCAATTTAACCCTACCTGGCCTGCGGGCGGAAAGTGCCCCCCCTAGTGAACTTTTCTCTGCTGCTCCGAAATGACAAAACCGAGGAGGCTGAAACTTGGTGACTTTTAAGCTTATCTTATTGGGGTCATTTTGAGCCTATTTTCATATAACCCCGGGCAGAGGATCACGGGTAAATTCAAAATGGCGACCATGTGATATCCGCGAAAGTTGTGTTTTTCAATCTTTTCGCTCCATTTCTTCACATTTTCCTTGCCTAAAAGGCCTTGAAAGTATTTTATTTATGCAAAACTAATTATTCTATCTTTTATTTGATTTTTTTTCGAGAGAAAAATTGAAAAAATGAAAATTTCGAAAAATCGACCCCAAAAAGGCCGAAAAATGGCTTCCAATAAGATGACGTCACTGTGACGTCATCATGGTGGCCATCTTGGATTTTTTTACATTTTCCGGTCGAGCTTGAACCAAAGATACTGTGTGGTAAGTTTCAGCTCTCTAGCCTTAGTGGTAGAGAAAATAAATAGGGGGGGCACTTTCCGCCCCCAGGCTGCGATACATCCCAAATCGCCCAGGCCAGATAGGGTTAATGTGTAGTATCTTACCTCAGAATCACAGGATGGTCAAATATTATCGGACAGGAAGTAGCATTGATGGTAGAAGTATGTTCCATGTATTAGAACAAAAACAGTGATTTTGCCTGTTTCTTTTCCTGTTCCCCACACACAGTGAACATTTCATCAATTTCTTTTCTTCTAAACTTGCAGGGCTTGCTTTTCCATGGGAATCCAGGAATCCGATTCCCGTCTGCACTCTGGCAAAATATTTCACGGGAATTCAAAAGATCCCACTAAAACTTTCAGCAATCTGTATACAAATGATAGCTTTGATTCACGCATAGTTGGACTGCGAGAATCTGTTTGAATTCCCGCAAATTTTGATGAAAAATAAATCCTAAATTCGAACTCAAATGTCATCAACTTCATTAGATTGACCAATCAAAATTTAATCCCAATTTTGAAGAAGAATCTGAGAGTGATCCCATTATTACAGAGTTTAGTGTAATCCCCTTGGTTTACCTTTGTTATGTAGAATGATGCTTTCGTTTCTTCTTCCCCTCAACTGGAGGTTACACTGAATGGCTGGAACCTTCTGCGTAAGTCTTCATTCCTTCCATTTTATTTATTCATTTTCGTTTCCATGACCGCTGTGTTAATTTGACCCTGTCCACTTTCACTCGACTCGTCTTTCTTTCAGCAGGTTTCAGGTGGGTATATCGCTACTGTATTGTATCATCTGCCAAGAATTCTCACACTGCTGGATTTTTTATAGAAACTTTAGTGCATTGTGGGATAGCTTCCAGTTTAAGACATTTGATTGGTCAGTTCAAATTTTCAAAAAGATCTCCAGTATTTTCATTGGCTCATGGAGAAAATTGGAAGAACTTCCAGCCAATCACAGAGTTTCTTTCAAGGTCCTTTCTTGTAGATCAGCTGACATTCTGCTTTGTAGATCACTTGATTATTGCTGTGGGATGGAGAGGCGTTGAGAAGGCACAGAGTTTGAATTTACTGTTCATATGTTATCTTGGGACTGAAGTCAGAAAAACTTCTTTCACAGTTGTGTCCCTTTACTATTTGACCATGTTGCCAAACTCCATTCCTCAAACTTAATTTTTCGGTTTCTCAGATTTTGACCTCAAACAGTTCAGCAGGGGCAGATAACTCAATTCACGAATAGGACAGCAAGTTCTCACTCACTGGCATAATCTGCATATCAGCCATGGTGAGCATATAGTTGTATTGCGCAATCCAGCCGAGTTGCCTATTTGTTATGCTGTGAAATCTCAATTATTGCCTTTCACTTAATTTTCTTACCGGTACCATCGAAACAACTATACCAAAGTCATATAGTTGAAAAGCTTCTAATCTCAGTCTTCTGCCGAGCTAGATCTAGTTAGAAATCACTGTTGATTTCAGAAGTTATCTGCCAAAAAAAAAAAGTCAGAATTACCAGGCTGTACGAAAATATGGCTGCCAAATCTTGCTGATATGCGGATTATGACAGCTACTGAGAGTTAACCCTCTTCAGGCTGGTTCCAGTGCCTTAAATTAACCACCTAGCAATAGTCTTAACTGCCTTCTTTATCCACTCTTTCCGGCGGGTCAGGCTTCATCTACACACCTTCATCATGTTCATCTGTGGCTGTCTCACTTGCAGATCTAGAGCGGAGCATCATGGGTAAAACTGACCCACAAGCTAGTGAATGCTGGGATATAATGTACTTATTAACCCTGTACTGATTATCAGTCTTTGCCACACTTCTCTTTCACAGTACAGCCCCTATCATACTGTTTCATCCACTTCCAATCTCCGCAAGGACTGGAGCACTCCTAGTAAGTCTGCTGCCTGTCGAATGCTGTGTGCAAACCAGTCTGTGCCCTCTTTTTTTTCAAAATAATGTTCTTTTTTTCTTCACATTATATTAGGCTTTGGATGGGATGCAGATCTTCCCTTGCCGTTTGTGTATTTTTTTTTATTAATTTTCTTTGCCAGTGTATTCTTTTGGGTGAAAAACTATTTTTTTGAAAACAAAAATCCAAATAATTTATATTTCTTCTACTCGCTCTCTCTCTCTCTCTCTCCCTGTCTTGTTTGCATGGCTCCTGGATTAGACCCTAGTGTCTGATGTCATTTTGATAAATATATGGTGTGTATCTCTATCAATCAAGACATACTTAGACAATATTTAACTGGCATTGTCTTAAATGGAAACCCCTAGATTTGTTCATATCACCAACAGTTGAAAGGCTTTGTCTTTGGAACCGCTAGTTTTACCCCGATTTGGTGTCTCTTCAACCAGTCAACATCATGAGTAGACTTCTTAGAACCACATGCCAGACTATATCTCAGCTACTATTTGATTGACAACTTTGAAACTTACATGGGAGATAATTACTGGCTTTCAGATGTGCAGTCAGGTTGTTTCCCCGTTTCGAAGATTTACTCCAGAGTTATTTTCCTTTATCATCAAAATTAGTATATGCTTGTCTGGTCCATATCGTTTTAACTATGTGGTCGACAACTTCGGAACTTAAATGGGAGATGCATGCTACAGAGTTATGGCCCTTTATCAACAAAATCAATGTATGCTACAATACTTCTTGTCCAGGCTGTATCTCCCATATTAATTGTCGAAGAACATGTAGGTGTTACCCATTTTGAGGGTGATATACTTTAACTTTTGAGTACTTGGTGAGGACTTTACCGAAGGGATGATTACCATTTTGTAGATGTGATTGGTCATGTTTTTCCATACAGCCTGGAAGAGGGGGGGCATACATCAAGGCAATCTCTGACTGCTTCTGTACTGCATTCTCCCTGCAAGATGTTAATGATGTTATTTCTCCTCTCCCTGCAAGACGTTAATGATGTTATATTTAACTACCCTTAAACAGCGCCCGTATAGCAACGTGGTCTTGTATTCCCATATCGCCAGGCTTCTGCTGATAGAGGTACATACTATATCTGTTTGAAGTATGTTAGTTTGCTTGAATGACACAGAGTGCCAGTTTGATTGTATTGCTGAATTAGTCCATTTGTCTTCATTCTAGTATAGCTTGTTTCCTACTGATGTTCACCTACTATAATTCTAATATTCAGGACGGATCATTGTACTAACAGTTCTATTTATTGCCCAAACCGACACCTGCTTTGATTTATGCCTTGATCTCCGCCGGAGATATACAATACAAACGTTAAACGCCAGTTTAAAACCAAAAGTTATCTCCCCTGGGGAGTTATCCTCCCCAGGGAGTCATCTCCCTTCAGGGGAGCTCTCCCCACTCTCTCCTGGGGAGTTATCCTCCCCCAGAGAGTAGTCTCCCTTTAAGGGAGCTCTCCTGCTCAGCCTGGATATAAAAGCCAGCTCCCAGCATATACTCTTCCTCTTTCTCGTTTGTACCTCCAGTGGTGCACGTCAGGAGTTTGGATTGCAATACAGTTGTTGTTGTTCAAAGTTTATACAAGTTGTTGTTGTTACACAAGTTGTTGTTGTTCAAAGTTTATTTCCGAAATATTTTCTTTCGTAAATAATGTCTGAGTATTCTGTTCCCATTCCTTCAAATTCTTGCCATGCGTGCGGTCGTATTTCGACTCGTTTGGATGCCCATACGCGATGTTTTGTCTGTAAGGACAAAATTTGGTATAGAAATAACACGTGTAATGAATGTGTGTCTTGGGACAATGATACTTGGAAAAATTATGCTCAAGCCCGTAGGTCATATTTGCTTCAGGCTTCTGAGAACCCCGATCTATCGGAAGTTGATAGACGGGTGGTGGAAATTTCTCTAGTTGAGGACATTAAAATCAATCAAGATCTGGGTCCTGGGTTAGATTTATCCCGTAATACTAGAAGTCCGGTTCCTTCGTCTGGGTCTGGGGAAGATATACCACCTAGTGGGACGGTTGTACAGCAAGGTAATTCAGGTGTACTTGATAGCCTAGTTTCCTCAGGTCTGGCTTTGTCAGGAGGCCTTGGGAAACCGGTTCCTTTGTTCAGTCAGACAATGGCCAGGTCCTGTCGGTCGGATCACTCCATTGTCCCCGTCGGACAAGGGAATTTGATCTCCCGTGTGTACTTTGCTGACTCCTTTGTCATTTGGTCATTCTCTGGCTGTTTCTTACATTAGGAATAAAAATCGTTCTGTATCTCCTATTACGATTTAAATTTTCCACTGCTATTTATCTAAAGAAATTCGCCTCTCATTTTATGGAAGGGCGTTTCTTCTTGGCTTTGAGTGTTCACATTACGGATTTACGACCTCCATTTGCGACGTATATTCTCGTCCCGTGTTTTGGATCGTCGCGTTTGTGTTTACAGCTACTTGGCAGAATGTTTACAGTGTCTGACTGAAGGTAAAAGTTTTTGTCTTCACGGAATAAATATGCTTCAAAGTATTATGACTTCTGATTATTACAGGCTGCAGAGTAAAAGTTTGCAGTCTGTCATTTGTTCTTGTGTTGCCGACTTTTTCCGATTGTGAGAGGTTTGCTTCTGTGCATGCAGTTCGTTTACTCCTACCAGAATTTAGTCTCTTGTTTTATCAAGTGTTATAATTTCCGTTTATTGGATATCATTGTGATAAAAAGAAAACAAGAGGAAACTTGCAGAGTTTTTCCTCTGTCTTTGTGTTACGTGTTGTTGTTGTTGTTGCGTTTGTCTTCGTTATTACAAGCCAAAAGCTATACACTATGGCTCTTTCTTAAATATTAATGAGCTATCTTATTACACTCTTTGTGTAATCAAGGGGTGTTGAACAACAATAGAGATCACGAGATGTTTATTAAGAAATTGTGCTATTCTTTGGATCACATTTTTCTGTTAGTAAATATTGCATTGTGATTTGTCACATCCAAATTTTCCCAGCGCTGTATTGAATTAGATGTACAATTCAAACTGGGTTGAGCTTTAATCTTATTTTCCTTTTCTGAGAAATTATGATTATTTGCTTGAGGTTTATTTCTCCGAGAAGTCTTTAGAATTGCTCTCGTTCGACACGTGGGGTATTTATTGATTTTTACCCTGTCCGTGGTCGGGTTGGATCAGGCCTGAAGTTTCTCAATAAGCAGACTGCTCTTTAGCAATATTTCTCTCCTAGATAGCTTCGTCCAAACATCTTTTGGTCTACAGCATTTATTTCATCCTTATCTTTATTAAGGTAAGACAACCGGGCGCTTCCGATTGCGCCACGGAGATTAAGCTGAGCTTGTCTATTCAAAAACCGGATAATTTATTCTATTCCATTTGAGGTTTTATGCGCAGTGGACCTCTAATAAGGGGGCGAGTCTTGTTTGAACATTGTTTTGGTTGGTCAATTCAATTTGTGACATTTAAGACCTTTTGGTTCATCTACCGGCGAGAGACATCAACATGTGGGCTCTCTTCGGGGAATTGTTATTCTTATTTAAGATCTTCCTAGTTTACGCGGAAGTTTCTTGGTGTTGTTTGTCAGAGAGGTTACTTCCTCGGAGTAATGCTCTCGTTTTATCGCTGGGAACATTGATGATGTTCATCTCCTAGATGCATTTCAAATCTCATTACAAGTCTCGCAGATTACGACTGTTTTGTTTCGTATTCCACTGTGAAATTTTCCAGTTTCGACTACAGTTTTCAGATTCATCTTCACTAACGTCGTTCCTGTTCCCCTCAACGTCGTTTTTCTCGTACATTTCTAAGGTTTTACCCTGCTCTTTCGTGAGCGTATATGTACAATAAATTTGAACTGATTTGTAAGTTTTTGGGAAAATCACTACGTCGCGTTTCGCATTACGTCGTTTTTCTCATACAGCTAATAGGACGATTCGGCGATGCGTCTT
>JAVTVY010055740.1:0-29786 GCA_036873755.1 Hanleya hanleyi | reverse complement strand
ACGTAGCTGCGTAGACTAGCGAGGCCAGTCAGTCGGAAATTGTAGATATCTTGAATAGGGCGATGACGGTGGAAACAGTGCCGTATCATGGGCCAATGGCGCTGATAGATGTCACTCACTGGATGGACGTCCTGTAAGACATCGTTAGGAACATTTGTGGGTTCCTCCAGAAAATGTTCGTTGTTGTCAGACGTATGACTGGGAACGGTAATGCTAGGGACCGGTTGAATATCTAGGCTCTTCTGACCTCTGGGTATAGGCAGGCTCTCCGTGATCACATCACCAGTGGCATTCGTCTCCCCGGGCTCATCTTCACTAGGACTGACCTTCCTGGGTGCCTCTTTAGTGGGAAGTTGTCGCTCATACCGTGGTGACGGACCATGAATCAAACGCTGATGCCGTCTTAACTGAGTGGGTCGTTTGAAGAGTTGACCACATTCATTACATTGTTCCGTCGCGCCCTCGTGGAGTGAGCGTTCGTGGCGCCGTAAAGCATCTTCCCGATTAAATGACCGTGCGCAGGTTATACAAGTATACGATGCGCCGTTGGGGATGGAGGACTCGTGCCGTCGCAAATCTTCTGGGCGAGTAAATGGCTTCAGGCAGGTCGAACAAGAGAACATATCGGCTGCGTATCAGAAAATGCTGAACATTCCCAACTACCGCCACTTTTATAAGCCCGCAGCTCACAGGAACTCTCCTACGTTCTTCTTCCCACCAATCAGCGCATCGCTGTCCTGTACACTCGGGTGCTCACTTGTCACATGGCTAGCCCTATACATCATAGAGATATGCGGGCTGGGGAAGTAACCAATCAGTGCCGCCATAAGGTATTCACGACGTACACACCGTAACATGTAAAAACTTGAAACAAAATGCATTATACCATATCTGTCCACCAGAATTATACCATATCTGTGCTGTATTATACCATATCTGTCCTGTGTTATACAATATCTGTCCTGTGTTATAGAATATCTGTCATGTATTGTACCATATATGTCCTGTATTATACAATATATGCTCTGTATTATACCAAATCTGTGCTGTATTATACAGTATCTGTCCTTTATTATACCAAATCTGTGCTGCATTATACCATATATGTCCTGTATTGTGCCATATTTGTCCTGTATTATACAATATATATCCTCTATTATACCATATCTGTCTTGTATTATACCATATCTGTGCTGTATTATACCATATCTGTCCCGTGTTTACCATGATGAGGGGAGACGTGTTCATTCCTACATGTACCACCACCACCACCGCCACCGAGCGTTGACGCCCGGTGGTGGTGGTAGTTCCCGTGGGACGGAGCTCGGCGATTTTACATCCGGCGGGACCTTGTCAACATCCGGGTTTCCCAGTGGGATTTTCCCGTCGTTCCTTCGTCTTCCATCCGGGTACTGTGGTTTTACATCCGGGTCCTTATCTTACATCCGCGTCTTTCCTCGTTTACTGTCGCGTGACCGGAACCGGAAGTTGTCACGAGTCAGGTGGCGCCCCGTGCATGTGCCTGTGTGCGTGTTTGTATGCGGGCGTGTATGCGTGTGTGTGCGTGTGTGTGTTGGTGCGTGTACACGTGTGTGCGTGTGTTTGTGTGTATGTGTGCGTGTATGTGTGCGTGTGCGTGTATGTGTGTGTGCATGTGTGTTTGTGTGTGTGCGCGCGTGTGAACATTGTGCTTAGTCAGCCGTCTCTCTCTCTCTTTCGGAAGACATGGAGGCGTGACCGGAAGTGACCTTTGACCATGCGCTGCTCGGAACTGACGTCATAGTACGCAGTTGCACACACACACACATACCTGGTGCACCCGCATCCTGGTGTACACTATGCCCTACGGGCTATAGAGTACAGGGTGCACCAGGTATGTGTGTGTGTGTGTGATTGCGGAGCAACATTACAGCCATGATGTAGATACTTGTCATGACAATTTAATTGATGCAATTAATGAAGTGGCGAAAAATAATATTCCCAGATCAATGGGAAATACAAATAATTTTAAATTACCTGTTCCTTGGTGGGATGATGAGTGTACTAATGCTATAAAACAAAGGAAAATAGCTAAAAATAGGGCACGGCATACCATGCTTGCACAAGATATTATTAATTATAAACAAAACAGATCTATTGCTCAAAAAACTATTAAAACTGCACGTAGAAATCACTGGCAGGAATATTGTTCCAAACTAAATTCTGACTCGAACATTAAGCAAGTGTGGAGTCAGGTTAAATCTATTAGTGGAAGCAATAAACGCTCCCCTATTCCTACTTTACACTATGGAGACGAGTCTTTTGCATCCAATAAAGAAAAATGTAACATTCTTGTGGACAAGTTTGCTTTTGTCAGCAGTGATCAAAATTATGATGCAGATTTTGTTATTCACAAGGATGAGGTGGAAAAAGACACTGCACCTTTATTTAATAATATCTGTTTTGATGATATGCCCATCAATGAAGATTTCACCATATTAGAATCAAAACAAGCAGTACACTCAACTAAATCTAGTACGCCTGGTGAAGATGGTATTGGCTATGACATGAATAAACACATGCCAGAGTCTTGTCTAAACGTAATTTTATTATTATCTAACACTATATGGGCTCGTTTGATTTTACCAAATACATGGACAAAATCTATTTTTACCCCTGTACCTAAACCAGGAAAGGATGCTTCTAATCCCACCTCATATGGGCCTATTGCTCTCACATCTAATCTATGCAAATTGATGGAGAAGCTTATTAACAATCGGCTTATGTGGTTTTTAACAAAAAATAATGTTTTATCTAAATTCCAAAGTGGTTTTAGGAAAAACAGGAGCACGACTGATCATGTGATCACTTTAGAAACCTCTATTAAAAGGTCCATTGCAAACAAGGAATACTTACTTGGGGTATTTCTAGATATTGAGAAAGCCTATGACATGGTATGGAAAAACGGTTTATTGATTAAACTGAATAATATTGGTATTGGTGGTAAAATGCTTGGTTGGATTAAGGGCTTCCTATCCATCCGACGCATTCAAGTTCGTATTGGACAAGATACATCACGTGTTGTACCAGTACAAAATGGCGTCCCTCAGGGAAGTGTTTTATCACCTACCTTATTTAATATCGCTATAAATGATCTACCAGACTGTCTTGATAATAAAGTTAAGTGCTCCTTGTTTGCTGATGATAAAGCTATATAGTTTTTTCATCGGAATTTCAACTTGTGCGTTGAAAAAATTCAACAGGATCTAGATGATATATTGAAATGGGGGAAAACATGGGGTTTTAAGTTTTCTCCCATTAAATCTGAGGCTGTTCTTTTTACAAAAAAAAATTGCCTGAACCACTTGTACTGGTTTACAATGGTGCCAGGTTAAAATGTTCTGATTCATTTAAATATTTGGGGGTTACATTTGATAAATGTCTAATATGGAAAGCACATATTGATATATTAATTAAGAAGTGTCAGAAAGCTCTCAAACTTATGCGTTGTGTATCTTCACATAGTTGGGGTGCTGACAAAAAACCGTTGTTAATGATGTACCGGAGTTTAATAAGATCCCGCTTAGACTACTGTTGCGAGGCATACCACACTGCGTATGCCTCTTTAAAAAACAAATTAGATTCTATACAGTGTCAGGCTCTTCGAGTATGCACTGGCGCATTACGTTCAACGCCCTTGCATGCTTTACAGGTTGCTTGTGCGGAAATACCACTCTCCATTAGAAGACAGATAAGAACCCTCAAATATTTTATGAAAATTAAGCAGTCCATAAATAATTCTGCTAGTGATATTCTAGAACCGTCATGGTATGATGGTTTATTTTTGGATAGTAACGTTAAACGTTACTATCCATTTAATATTAGAGCAAACATCGTGTATGAGGAAACAAATGCTGATGTTTTCTCTATTCAAAATTATTTTGTGCAGAGATATCCACTCTGGCTGTTGTCTCACCACACATATTTATGGGATTACATACACAAATTAGAAAATCTGATCCACCCCATATTATTACTGGATATACAAAAGAATATATTAAATCTAACTGGAGTGAATATATGCAAGTGTATTACAGATGCCTCCAAGTGTCCAGATACTGGCAGGGTGGGTGCTGCATTTTGTATTCCGGAATTAAAATATTCTAAATCTTTTAGAATTGATGATCATGTGAGTGTATATACAGCAGAGCTGACAGCTATTTTAATGTCACTCAATTTTCTTAGAGATACTAGAATATCTAGAGCTGTAATTTTTACAGACACCCTTAGCTCTTTACAAGCAATGCTCGATTTCTCTTGGAGCCGGTCTTCAAGTATTTTATATGAAATATTATACTTAGTCTCCACAATGTATTATGAAAATACAATAATTTATTTCGACTGGGTCCCGGGCCATTCTGGTATATATGGGAATGAGCTTGTGGACTTTCTTGCTAAGCACGCATCCGCACTTCCAGATATTATTATACATATGGGATGAACAATTAATGAAGCCATGGCTTGTTTATATCCCCATTTTAATTCTAAATGGCAGGAATGCTGGGATAATTCAGAGAAGGGGCGTTTTTACTACCAATTCCAGCCTTCAATTACAGGCGCCTCTTTGAAATTACCAAATCGCCAGGCTGAAGAACTTGTTTTTAGACTTCTTGTCGGGCATATTCCCTTGAATTCTTATCTTTATAGATGTAAATTACATCCCACTAGAGTGTGTGATGCATGCGATGTAGAAGAAAGCATCAGCCATTATTTACTTTCATGTACACGATTTAATAATCAGATACTCAATTTTTTAATGAACTTATTTGTGCTGGTGTATTCAATCATTGCATGGAATCCATCTTAAAGCCTCAAAAAACCGCAATAAAGTTTTTTTTTTTGCTATTTATAGGTTTATGCTGCGCACACGCAGATTTTAATTTATATTGATTTTATTATTCTGTTATATATTTCACTATCTAGTCTAGGGGAGTTCACTTTACCTTTGTTATCTCCCCTTCCACCCTGTGGAATTATTTATAATTATATTGGTTAATTAATAGTACATGCATATTACAAGTTGATGAATAACAAAATTCTAGAATAATTTAATATATATTTTCTTGTTTGTGGTTAAAAAATTATAATAATATTTCTGCTCTATTAAAGAGTTTTGTTTTAAATGATGTCTTTGCTTGTTCTGGCTGGACATTGGTGTCTGAGGATACCATGTGAGATCCTCATTCACGGTGTTCACCAGGATGGGTATAGATATTACATCAAATCTCGTTTTTATTCACCACCTACTCATATCTGAATTTATATGATGAGTTTAATTTTAGTGTAAACAAAATATGCATGTACTATATTGGCCTTTTTATATTTTATATCAGTTTTATATTTTTTATAGATAGGGTCGTTGGGATTTTATTATTATTAAATTAAGTTTGTTGGTCCGTATATATATATACCCTTCCTTTTATGTCTCTAACCTCGCCATGCCTTTAAACAACGCCTTTGGAGTTGGTTTTTTCTACATGTTTTTTAATCATTACAATTCCGTATAGTAGGATATTTTAAATTAATATTTATGTTGTACATCAAACTCAATGCAACGATCTGCGGCGCGAATAATTTTATCAAATTGAAAGCGCCACCTAAATTAAAAACAGACAGACAGTCTTCAATTTCACATTCCGGTTTTCTTGTGGAAAAAGGTGAAGGCTTTATGCAAGAATTTCTTCCAGTCACTCTAGATCTATATTCTATTTGCGTTCCACAATATGTTGAATATTTTTTTATCAGACTTTGTTTGTCATATATATTTTTCTGTGCTATCGGTAAAACTATCTTGCATCCTTCTCGTTTATTATCACATTAGACAATTTTTTAGTATTATGTAAATATTTCGGAATAATGTTGAACTAATTTCATGTTTATTTTTTATTTCAGATACTCCCGAGAGACTCGTTTTTCAATGTTGTCTTTGTCTTGTTTGTTGAGTTTTGTTGTTGTTTGAATCTTCTTTAGTTGAAATGTTAGTTTTCTCGGTATGTAAACTCCAATTTAATATTTTAGTATTTCTGAAATTATGTGCTCACTAATCTTTTCACTTACCCGGTTGTCGGCATGATCGTATACAACATGCAGTTGCTCAGACGATACAAACTTTGGAGATTTTAAAAATAATTTCAAATGCCAGGGGAATATTTTTGGTGACAAATAATTGCATAGACAGAGTTTGGAATATGTTGTGAGTTTCGACAGCTAATGTGTTATTTTAACTGATAAATCCACGAAAACCCAGTTCCCTCGCATATGAGTCAGACAGTAACTGCATGCATTCGTCCAACGGTACTTGCCCACGAATTAAGGTAAATAAATCATTGTAAGTTGTCATGCAGGAACATGTGGCCGACTGGATTCTTTCTTTCTTTCCTGGCACGTTACCATACTTAGACAGTGATGGATATTGAGAGTATTAACTCAACATCAATGTGAATTAAGTCTATGGAGATTGGTCTTCGCCATATGCTACGCATATCGCTGGCTTGCTCGACCGGCATGTCATACTTATGACGTCACACACACGAAAACATGGCGACCGTAAATGTCGCACTTTATCTGCTAACCCCCCTTGTGTTTCGTAGCAAAATATAATATCTTCCTCTTTAAAAGTCTCTGTGAGAATTTTATTAACTTAAACCAGAAATCCGAAACCGTCAAATTTCATGATAAAAATGAAATTGACAATTTCGCTGCATTAGCACTTTAAGCTTGAATCAAGCCTTGAAAAATGCATACAAAGTTTGGAATATATGTATTAACGCAGTGTGACGTCACCGGACCTAGATATGATAGAAACAGACCACCATAGAATAACATGCTTTATTTGCAGTTTACTCTGTGTAAAAAAATCGTAAAAAAATACAATAAATATGTTTGCAATGGTCTTTCATTTGATGGAAACTTTACTTGAGGGTTTACGATCACGTTAAGTGACTACACAGTGCTCCGGCAATTTCACAATTATAATCTTTGCCACATCTTTGTAGTAATTTGAGTACTTTGATTCAAAATGTTCCGAATCTCACTATAACATGTTTGACACGCAAGTATATAATAACAAGCGTCTGGTCCGTCATTCGTAATTCAGCCATCGTCCATTAAAGAATATCCGCGTCCATAATCCAAAGACTTTTTCCATATTCCATATAACAGCATTAGCCAATTCGAAAAGCCAATCATAGTATACATAAACATAGGCTAATTTCCTGCAAGAGAGAAACTTTTTCAATGATACCGGCAAGACATCATGATGTTCCAAAAATATCAAATCCGTATCGCTGATCAGTATTCTTAATCCATAATAATCAGTCTAAAGTCGTCATCTAGAGAATGATGTATCGCAGTCACGCTTTGATTGTGACTGTTCATATGAGCACCATGCATGAGGACCGTGATAGGTTCATAGGCCCCTAATCCCGGGTTAAGCGGAATTAGACACAAGTTACGAAACGTAACGCCATAAATCTTGCACGCTACGCTCGTATTTTGCTATCAGCATGCGATATGTATCGCCAAATTTGAGAAACTTTGAGTGGAGGCGCTTTATTAATAAATAAAAACCCACAAAACATGTGCACTCAGAACTGCCAGCAGGAGTTCACAAAGAAAAAACACAACACATACAATTTCTAGACTGAGACAATTATTGAATTGAATTTTTTTCTTCTTGAATACCCAGAATAATTTTATATCTCACATAGTCTTTGTTGTGTAGTAGAAATTATATAGAATTTTCTAAACTGTTGGCCCTGAAATTGTGAACTATTAGACACCCGCGTAAAAGCGCCCACCGATGCAACCTTCGAACATCTCAATTCCAAGTCGGACTAAATCCAAACAACTTCCACAAGACATATTTCACTGCACGGGTCTTGTTGACTGACTGACAGCTCGTGAATTTCGAGTTGACGAAATTTGATTGGTCACATGCATCCGCCCACCAGTTTACCAACTGCCATACGCAAACGTTACTCTCTTGTCGGTTTCAACCGTCTTCGGGTGTCTGGAACGACTCAACTCGAAACGTCTGACCATCGTAGGTCTCCGATGGATTTGATATTCAGGCTAGCCACCTGTGAACTCGGATGGTGGTATAAGGGTCTCTCTCACTCTGACTTGTAATCCCGTTGTGGTCCCTCTTCGGTAACAGGTTGGTCGTCAATCGGTGATATTCGGGGGCATGGGCTTTTAAGTCCAAGAACCGGTAACCGTACGGACGACTCGTCGTGGGTTGAAACACCTGCATGAAATAGTCGCTGTTCTGAGGAAAAATTCCACTCTCGACACGCGGATTTGGGCTCTGTGGATGGGATTGATACACGATGTATTGGCAGTTCAAGGCAATGTCTCTGGACACCTTCCGTGAGGAAAGATATTTTGGGTCAAGTAAATGACACATTCCGGTGATGTAACCCTTTGATAAACAAGTAGGAGATGTTTGAATTGTCCTTGGCCGTATCCATCAGATCATCCAGATCTACCAGGCCGGTTAAATCGGGGTCGAAGTTATACGTTTGATCGATATCGCGAGGAATGCCTGAGACGAATGTTACTTTCTTTAACCGCATAGCTCTCGTAGGCGGGCTGCCATTGTCGGTTAAGCCCCGGTCACACTGTCAAGAATTGGGTAGGCGAATCACCGCGAACTGGAAAATCGTGGCCATTCTTGGCAATTCGTACAGGCATCTTGCGGGGTTCGTCGCAGATCGTGACCGTTCTTGCCTATTCTCGGAGGGAGTACGAAAGTCTTGAAATGTTCAAAACATTCGCCGGCCAAGTATACGTATGGCATTCTTGGCACCATCCTACTGCGTTCTCGCATGCATTCTCCTCCTATCGTGTATATTAATGGGTAGTCGTAGTAGTTCTTTCGGTCACAAATTTAGCAAGAATGCCGTACGCATTGTACGATTGTTTGACGCATTCTACGCTTCTTGTACGATCATACTACGATACTGCATTCGTACTCACATCGTACTGCATACGTACTTATTCGTAGCATTCGCAGTGGGTTCGCGGACTGTCATGTTGATGCGTAGGGCGTTCATCATTGAATCGTACTGCATGCGTACTCATTCTTGATGATTCTTCTTAAATGCTTATGGCTGTCGTACAAGGAACCTACGGCATGCGTAAGGGATTCGTAGGACAGTTTCAAAGAGCCATCCTACAGGCGAATTAACACGAATCGACAAGATTAAAATATTCGTGGTCATTGACCGGCATTCTCCACCCAATTCTTGACAGTGTGACTGGCGCTTAACACCAGACAATACGTGTATGGATGATGGGCCATTCTTCTAAGAATTTGATCACTCTCGACGTGTTTCCATACCCAGTCGGTCTTCTGATCGTCATCGCATAGTGATCATCTTCTCCACTTGGTGGACCCATAGGGAGACTCCCCTGTGTCTCTTGACTACATCAGACGAATATGTCTAAACATATTATCGCGATGAGGGAGTGTCTGCACATAGAACATGCACGTATTCGACACAGTGCCCGGTCAGATTATGGCTACAGACGGACTATAAATTATCATATACGACGTTATATGATTCGATCTTCACTCACCTACTCACTCGTTCTTCACTTACCCACCCACTCACTTACTCAGTCATTCTTCACTTTCTCAGCGTGCGCGTGCGCACTTCAGAAAATACTCTTTCGCTGAGGTTTATCACCCAATCTTATTTTATCCAACGAAAGCGTCAATAGGACCATGCCCACTCCTATGGGCCAGTGTATGGAATTACTTTTCACTCATCCGAATGCGCATCCGAGCAACTTTTTCTTATTCTACACAACGACAATTTCATTGTGATACCACGCATACCTCCCCCGAACACACACATGCGCATGTGTCTAGAGCGAAGTTGTTTCGAGCAAACCATTGAAAGGCATTTACGCCCGTAAGTCAGCAAGCTCGGTTACTAACGAACGGATTTCTGGAATTCCTTATACTATCCAATCGCACAATCGTTGAAAGTAGATCGACCTTCATGAATATAGGTTAGCAGTCTACACTTCCAAAATTTTCCATCACACCGCATGCTACATTTAGATTTCCGACAGTCTAACTAAAATCTGAACTAGAATGCCGTATGTTAGTTGGATTGCTCAAATAGATCGATTGGATTGCTCAAATAGACTCGCTAAATATAATCGACAAAGGATCTGCTACAAGTTGTATTGTCAGATTTTTGTCCAAGATATTACCTGTTCAATGGGACGTCTTATATCAAAGCCTTGCCGCAAATGTTGTTCGTGTACAAAGCGTCCGCGTGTTGAGAAAACAATGGATGTCTACTACCCAATAAACCGTACAAGTTCTTTGAGATTCTATCCCATGTTGAGATTAAATTCAGACTGGTTTGAGGAAAATCACACTAGTTTTGGGACATCATCCTGTATAAACTTACCATATCAACTTGAAATATGAAATATATCATTTAAATATTTTAAACTTACCTAAACTTTGAATTCGAATTTAAATTTCAAATTGAAATTTTAAAATTGATATTGAAATTTGAATTTGAAAGTTAAAGTAGAAATTTCAATTCGAACTTGAGTTTGAAACTTGAATTTGAACTCCAATTTAAAATTCAAGTTAAATATACATTTAAAAATTTAGAATGAGAAATCCCGGACATGCAATTGCTTACAGTTACATAGTAACAGGTTGTGACCTGTGTGAGAGGCTCACGCGTAATATAACTACTCCTTTTCGTGATGTTCTTAGTGTACATTCCTTCATTGATAAATCGGTTACAGCAAAGAGAGTTGTTGGAAACGTACTCTTCATGCAACGTCATAGAAAGGGTGTCCGTGTCCACGGATCTGGTTGAGATCTCGTCCGTATTCATGCTAGGTGGAAAAATCACAGAGAATGTTTGTCTCTTGTATTGTTTTCTTGCTCTTGTTGAATGATGTTGTCTAACGCGGCGTAGCAAACGATGTACTTTTCACAATAGGCGTCCTTACCAATGTTGTTCCCTTCGGCCTGGTCGAATTGGCCCGTCTCCGCCAAGAGGTCCTGTTAAAGTCTGGTTGTAGGTGATGTGTTGGGAGGTACAGTAAGTCTATATGCAGGGCTACACTGTTGATGTTGAAATGCATGTAGTAGAATGAGATGTCCGCATGCCGCCAGTTAAAACTGGTTTTCCGAACACAGGCTATGGTCTGCTTGGAAAAATCCCCCAAGAATAAACTTTCTTGGTTGGTGACCAGATTCTGAGCCGCAACGGAAAATGATTTTGGTTTGCACACGCTGATGGAGAATTGGGTTGGTTTTCGCTCCAAGGGTTATGTGATATGTGACATGGATTGGGTTTCACTTTGCGGACGTACAAGGCTGCCCCTCGGTTGAAAATCTTCTAGTCGGGTGCTGCGTCGGTGGCCAGTAAAGCAGTTGCCGGTGTCGATTGCGTTAGTCGGAGTTTGGACGGCACTCCCTACAAGATGTAGAATGAACATATCGGTCTGTAGGCGTCCCATGAGATCCACCGATCGACTGTTCGCTGCAAAACCCCGCCGTTTTACCCATCCGACATTGTCGGTCTACTCCGTGTATCATGTGGTGTTTCGGTAGTGAACGTCTGCCATCAAGTGAGACGCTTAAGCTCTCTGCCGTACGACAACAACGCGTGGATGTTGGCACGATATGGGTAGTTTGGTTGAGACACTCACGAATTTCTCGGTGAAAATCATATTCACCTTCTGGAACTGGGAGTGCAACCACAGATTGACTGAACCCAACGGGGCCTCATCGTCGAGATTGGTGCCGTCCCCATTGACGATCCGGGCTTTCACGTGCATGTAAGTGTGGGCTAAATCCACGAACGACGTATCCCAGTTCGTGTTGACGAATTCGATAAGGCTTAGCTCTGTGATCATGGAAAGAGGGAGATGTTCAATTCACTGACCCACTTCACCCCAAAATTCACTGTTGGTAGAGAAGCATGACCTGGATGGATGAAGTTATATCTTAGGGGGGAAGTTTTGACGATGTTTGCTTGCACATTCCGCAGTCCGTGTCCTCGTTGGGCAACGATTTGGTGTAAGACTCACGAAATATAATTGACAAAGGATCTGCTGCAAGTTATATTGTCAGTCTTTTGTCCAGGATATTACCTTTTCAATGGAAGGTCCTACACCAAAGCCTTGCCCCTCGTTGACTACGCGTACCTCGAAAGGCAGGTAGGCCACCTCTGGCTTGTTTGGTGTAATAGTTCACATGGCTAAGTGCATCGTACGGGTAGGGTACCACCTTCATCATGTAAAGCTCAGCGATGGGACAAAAATGAAGTGTGAGTACCATTTTCCTCGTTCGAATGCGATCGGTTGTCAGGTGACGTGCCGTATATCGGTTTTCGATATATCAAATATCGGATATCGGATATCGGTCCGCCGGACTGGTAGGTAGAGTACGTAATTATAGGTTTGCGTGACTCGTGACGATTTTAATCATCGTCACAAACCATCATTGCAGAAACTTATAAAACAGGACTATACCACCAAACGCCTGCATTCAAAATGTCTCAAATTTGGAGATACATATGGTATTCTGATAGCAAAATACGAGCTTAGCGTGCAAGATCTATGACCTTACGTTTCATAACCCATGTATTTCAAGATCCTTAAGGTGTTCATATGAATCTCCAAGATCAGCGGAAACATTTGAATGCGTACGTCCGATTCGCCAAGAGATCGTGCAAAGCCGCCTGGAACGCGGCTGACGTATGGTACTGACCTTTATAGTGTGTGGTATAGGTACAGGTCTTGCTCTCGTGCAGGAAGTCGTACCACACCGTGTTCTTTTGCACGGTGTACCACATATACGGGTACTGGATACCCACCAGGCCACGTTCCTATAGTACAGGGAGATGTAAGTGGTGCGAAATCATGTGGATCGGCATGTCCCTTGTCATGTCCTAGTATCAATAGGCATTCCTATGCCTCAGAAGTGGGCGCGTGTCACGGATGTCGATCGGGGTGGTGTTCGTAAGGATGTCATAGTTGTTTGCTGCTGCTGTTGCATCCAGGCTCAGCGCGGAGGATTTCCCACCATTTAATGTGAGACGTGCATGTCTTTCTATCCTTGCGCAACAGCCTGAGTAGACCCACGCTGGAGGAGCCGCGTTGGGTATGTTTACAATTCAAGAAGACTCTTGTCCAAATCAGAGGCCCTCATTTGGCGCTGTATCTATTCGTTCTTGCTCGTGAGATGTATTCTCGGCTGCTCTTGTCCAATCAGAATCCGTCCTTTCAGACACCATCACACTCCACTATTACCGCCACCACACTCTACCACTCACTCACACCGGTGGTGGTGGTGGTGGTGTGTGGTAGTGTGTGAGTGAGTTAGCGGAAGCTCAGAGCTCGGAAGTGACGTCATCGTACGCATGCGCACGCATCTGTGGTGTACCCGCATGTCCATGTATTCTGTGCATATCCATGCACATGTACTATGTGCCTGTACATGTACTATTTGGCTGTACATGTAATCTGTTCATGTACATGTACTCTGTCAATACACATGTTCCTTGTCCATGTAAGTGTGCTCTGTGCATGTCATTCTACATGTACTCTGTTCACGTCCACATATTCAAAGCCATGTACATACTCTCTGTCCATGTCGCTATATAGCTGAAATATTTGCGGAATGCGACGTTAAACCTCATTTCTCTCTCTCTCTCTCTCAATGAACATGTACTCTGTACAATGTCGCATGATGTAGACCGGTGAGAGAACAACAACAACAAGGATGACAGGTCAATCATTTTATTATCCCCTCCAGCGGGCATTTTGGGGAAGTGAAGGAAGGTATTTGGTGTAGAGATGGACCACTATTGGTCCGAATGTGTCGTGTGGGATGTCATCTTGTAGCCTTCGGGGTGGAGACTGCGACTTGAGGGACGGCCACAGCATCTGTGACGTGATTGGTGACGTCATCAAATGGGGCCCGACCAATATAAAACTTGGCACCCAGCCAAAGTGGGCATTTTGAGGGTGTGAAGGGAGGTGTTTGGGGTAGAGATGGACCATCCGCGGTCCGAATGCGTCGTGTGATGTGCCATCTTGTAGCAACGCCCGCCAACGCCAAGCTTAACGCTTCAACGCCTTGGTGAAATAGATCAGAAGCTCTGATTTTCTAGATATTCCATGGAATTGTCACTAATTCTTCGAAATGCAGTGACGCCCGTCAACACCCGTCTCAACGCCTTAGCATAACGCCTTAACGCCATGATATAGACAGACGAGAGAAAAACAACAACAACAACAACAAGTATGAGAGATCAGTCATTTTGATACCCCTCTAGTACATCATACCCACGCTGGGGGAGTCGCGTTATGTATGTTTACAATTCTGGTAGGCTCTTGGCCAATCAGAAGTCATCGTTTGAGAAAGTTTAATCTCCGGCCAGAATCGCTTCTGGCCTAAGTGTCGTCGGCATGCCAGGATACTGTAACGGCACCATGTCCTGAAACAATTGTTTGTGCATTTGGGGTGTAGTAAGTAAAGTGGCCATTCCTGGTGTGCGCAGGGGTATATTTGAGAGACTGAGGTTCTATTACAACACATATAAGGGAAGTGGGAAGAGGTGCCGACATACTGACTGCGTCATATGACTTCACAGAATAGTCTTCTGGTAAACCTATTCTAGAGCACATACCAAGAATCTAACGATTCGAGATATGTGTTGTATCTCAGGTACGCTTTTATTGTACCTGTTCATGTGGCAACTTGAATGATATGACCACACGGCCCCTAGCACCGGCATAAGCGGTATTAGATACAAATCTAGAGAGCTATGATGGAAATGTTCTGACAACTCGTATACTGGTAATTGGTGAGCTGTTTCGCTGTGACAACTCGTACATTGGAGATTGGTGAGCTGTATCGTCGTCAGATGTAAATGACGGCAATTAACACAAAAGACTAGTCTGTAAGGCCCGATGTCGACCCAGCATCAACTTCCCACAAATGCCAACATATATCAAAGACCAAAAGGTCTGTACAGGGGGCGGGCCTCGGGGACGAAACGTCCACCAGCAGAATCTCGCCATATACAGGTAAAAATTACAACACATATAAGGGAAGTGGGAAGAGGTGCCGACATACTGACTGCGTCATATGACTTCACAGAATAGTCTTCTGGTAAACCTATTCTAAAGCACATACCAAGAATCTAACGATTCGAGATATGTGTTGTATCTCAGGTACGCTTTTATTGTACCTGTTCATGTGGCAACTTGGTGATATGACCACACGGCCCCTAGCACCGGCATAAGCGGTATTAGATACAAATCTAGAGAGCTATGATGGAAATGCTCTGACAACTCGCATACTGGTAATTGGTGAGCTGTTTCGCTGTGACAACTCGTACACTGGGATTGGTGAGCTGTATCGTCGTCAGATGAAAATGACGGCATTTAACACAAAAGACTAGTCTGTAAAGCCCGATGTCGACCCAGCATCAACTTCCCACAAATGCCAGCATATATCAAAGACCAAAAGGTCTGTACAGGGGGTGGGCCTCGGGGACGAAATGTCCACCAGCAGAATCTCACCATATACAGGTAAAAATTACAACACATATAAGGGAAGTGGGAAGAGGTGCCGACATACTGACTGCGTCACATGACTTCACAGAATAGTCCTCTGGTTAACCTATTCTAAAGCACATACCAAGAATCTAACAATTCGTGATATGTGTTGTATCTCAGGTACGCTTTTATTGTACCTGTTCATGTGGCAACTTGGATGATATGACCACACGGCCCCTAGCACCGGCATAAGCGGTATTAGATACAAATCTAGAGAGCTATGATGGAAATGCTCTGACAACTCGTATACTGGTAATTGGTGAGCTGTTTCGCTGTGACAACTCGTACATTGGAGATTGGTGAGCTGTATCATCGTCAGATGTAAATGACGGCAATTAACACAATTGACGGCAATTAACACAAATGACGGCAATTAACACAAAAGACTAGTCTGTAGGCTCAAATATTAGATAGCGTTATGCTATTTGGGTATATCTCACCCAAAGATGGCGTGTAGGGTGTTATCTTGAAGCTCTCGTGGTGTAGACCAGAGGGATTTCCATGTCATCTGTGACATCTTTGGTGACGTCATCAGTACGAGTGGTAGCGAAATTTTGATTAGTCGACCAATACATATGGAATGATGGGAGACACGAGTTAATCCCTATATGCACAGACACCACTATTACCACCATCACCACCACACACTACCACACACACTACCACACACCATCACCACCACCACCACCAGCACCATCGGGCGTTCGTCAACGCCCGGTGGTGGTGGTGGTAGCTCCCGTGGGGCGGAGCTGTTGGATGAGAGCTCTTGGAGCTCGGAGCGCGTACCAATGGTGCACACTTCGGTTCTGGTCACGTGACCGGAAGTGACCTTTGACCCTGCGGATTCCGTGACCAGAACCGTAAGTTGTCACAAGACAGGTGGCGCCCCGTCGGAAGTAGTAGGTCAATATAGGGGCGCCCCCTGTCTTGTGACAACTTCCGGTTCCGGTCACGGAATGCGCACGGTCAAAGGTCACTTCCGGTCACGTGACCGGAACCGAAGTGTGCAGCACTGGTAAGTGCTCCGAGCTCCAAGAGCTCCCATCCAAGAGCTCCGCCCCACGGGAGCTACCACCACCACCACCGGGCGTTGACGAACGCCCGGTGGTGGTGGTGGTGGTGTGTGGTAGTGTGTGTGGTAGTGTGTGTGGCAGTGTGTGGTGGTGGTAATAGTGGTGTGTGGTGGTGTCTGTACGTATAGGGATTAACTCGTGTCCCCCATCATTCCATATGTATTGGTCGACTAATCAAAATTTCGCTACCACTCGTACTGATGACGTCACCAATGATGTCACAGATGACATGGAAATCACTCTGGTCTACACCACGAGAGCTTCAAGATGACACCCTACACGCCATCTTTGGATGAGATATAGAACCTCAATCTTTCAAATATACTCCTGCGCACACCAGGAATGACCACTTTACGTGCTACACCCCAAATGCACAAACAATTGTTTCAGGAGATGGTGCCGTTACAGTATCCTGGCCTGCTCGACGACACCTAGACCAAAAGCGATTCTGGCCGGAGATAACACTTTCTCAAACGATGACTTCTGATTGGCCAAGAGCCTACGAGAATTGTAAACATACATAACGCGACTCCCCCAGCGTGGGTATGATGTACTAGAAGGGTATCAAAATGATTGATCTCTCATCCTTGTTGTTGTTGTTGTTTTCTCTCATCTGTCTATATCATGGCGTTAAGGCGTTATGCTAAGGCGTTGAGACGGGTGTTGACGGGCGTCACTGTATTTTGAAGAATTAGTGACAATTCCATGGAATATCTAGAAAATCAGAGCTTCTGAGCTATTTCAACAGGGCGTTGAAGCGTTAAGCTTGGCGTTGGTGGGCGTTGCTACAAGATGACACCCTCACACGACACATTCGGACCGCGGATGGTCCATCTCTACCCCAAACACCTACCTTCACACCCTCAAAATGCCCACTTTGGCTATTACTCCTACTGATGACGTCACCAATGACGTCACAGATGACGTGGACATCCCTCAAATCGTGGTCTATACCATGATGTGTCAAGATTTATAATTGGCTGGGTGTCCGCCCTGTAGGGTCTGTATATACTGGATTGCATCAGCATTGGCTGGGTGCCAAGTTTTATAATTGACTGGATGCCAACATTCGGGTTCCGTTGGCACTCATCCAATTGGCTGGGTGCCAAGTTTTATATTGGTCGGGCCCATTTGATGACGTCACCAATGACGTCACAGATGCTGTGGCCATCCCTCAAGTCGCGGTCTCCACCCCGAAGGCTACAAGATGACACCCCACACGACGCATTCGGACCAATAGTGGTCCATCTCTACACCAAATACCTTCCTTCACTTCCCCAAAATGCCCCCTTTCGCTACTACTACTACTGATGACGTCCAATAATTCCAGACATATATGGTATAATACATTTTGTTACAAGTTTTTACATGTTACGGGGTGTACGTAGACATGTGACAAGTGCGCTCCCTAGTGTACAGGACAGCGATGCGCTGATTGGTGGGAAGAACAACGTAGGAAAGTTCTTGTGCGCTGCGGGCTTATAAAAGTGGCGGTAGGTGGGAATGTTCAGTATTTTCTGATACGCAGCCGACATGTTCTCTTATTCGACCTGGCTGAAGCCATTTACTCGCCCAGAAGATTTGCGACGGCACGAGTCCTCCATCCACAACAATGTAATGAAAATGGTTAACTCTTCAAACGACCCAGTCAGTTAAGACGGCATCAGCGTTTGATTCATGGTCCGTCACCACGGTATGAGCGACAACTTCCCACTAAAGAGGCACCCAGGAGGGTCAGGCCTAGTGGAGATGAGCCCGGGGAGACGAATGCCACTGGTGATGCGATCACAGAGATCCCGCCTATACCCACAGTTCAGAAGAGCCTAGATATCCAGCCGGTCCCTAGCATTACTGTTTCGAGTCATACGCCTGACAACAACGAACATTTTCTGGAAGATGCGGCGGATGTTCCTAGCGATCTGTTACACGAAGACCATCCAGTGAGTGACATCTATCGGCGCCATTGGCCTATGATACGGCACTGTTTCCATCGTCATCGTCCTATTCAAGATATCTACAATTTCCGACTGACCGACCTCGCCCGTCTACGTAGCTACGTGGAAGCCATCTTCAATGACCAAGCTACGTCCTTCAAATCAAATCTGGCGTTTGGTTATGTGCTGTAGCATAAGCCGACAGACCAAGTCCGATACTTTTATCCGAGCAGTAACAACCAAATGTACGACCAACCGTTTACCATCATTAACCGGGCGTCGCTAGAGACGATGCTGGACCAAGTGGACCAATTGGATGTCTTGGAATGGGCCCAACAACAGCGCCCCAACACCAAGTGGATAGTGTAAAGGGTCACCAATATTACGTTCTTCGTGACCAAATTACGGAATCTTCCCATCGGATGAATGCCGGCATCATTGAAAACTGTTGACCGCTTCTCTCTTGCAGGAAACAAGCCTATGTTTATGTATACTATGATTGTCTTTTTGAATTTGGTGCTAATACTGTTATATGGAATATGGAACAGGTCTTTGGATTATGGACGCGGATATTCTCTAATGGACGACGGCTAGATTATGAATGACGGATCAGACGCTTGTAATTCACCCATGCACTGATAGATACTCAGAATGCGCAAACAAGTATCTGAGGATATGTTGCCTCAACGGAATCCTGGCCTGCCCGAGGACGATTAGAACAAACGGTTTAGAGCGAACATGGCCGAAGTTAGAACTTTCTGAAATGGCGACTTCTGATTGGATAAGAGCAGCTGAGAGTACATCTAACGGACAAGAACAAAAAGTATGACAGATGCAGTGCCAAAAGGCGGCCTCTGATTGGACAAGATCGAGGTTACTTGTATTGTAAACATACCCAACGCGGCTCTCCCAGCTTGGGTATGATGTACTGGAGGGGATAATAAAATGATTGACCTGTCATCCTTGTTGTTGTTGTTCTCTCACCGGTCTACATCATGCGACATTACAGAGTGCATGTTCATTGAGAGAGACAAAGAGAGAGAGAATTGAGGTTTAACGTCGCATTCCGCAAATATTTCAGCTATATAGCGACATGGACAGAGAGTATGTACATGGCTTTGAATAGAGTATGTATACATGGACGTGAACAGATTACATGTAGAATGACATGCACAGAGCACATTTACAAGGACAAGGAACATGTGTATTGACAGAGTACATGTACATGAACAGATTACATGTACAGCCAAATAGTACATGTACAGGCACATAGTACATGTGCATGGATATGCACAGAATACATGGACATGCGGGTACACCACAGATGCGTGCGTATGCTTATGATGACGTCACTTCCGAGTTCTGAGCTTCCGCTAACTCACTCACTCGGTGTTAGTGAGTGGTAGTGTGTGGTGGCGGTAATAGTGGTGTGTGGTGTTGTCTGTACATATAGGGATTAACTCAGGTCCCAAATTCTGAAAGGACGCCTTCTGATTGGACAAGAGCAGCCGAGAATACATAAACGAGCAAGAACGGATATGACAGCGCCAAATGGCGGCCTCTGATTTGGACAAGAGTCTTCTTGAATTGTAAACATACCCAACGCGGCTCCCCCAGCGTGGGTTTGATGTAACATTGGAGAGAATAAACTATATGAAAAAACTTGTTGTTGTTGTTCTCCATTTTGTCATCTTTGTTGTTGTTGTTGTTCTCTCTCCGATCTATATCATGGCGTCAAGGTGTTATGCTAGGGTGTTGAGGCGTCACTGCATTTCGATGTATTGGTGGCAATTCCATGAAAATCAGGCGTTTTGGGCTAATTCACCAGGCCGTTGAAGCGTTGAGCTTGGCGTTGGCGGGCGTTGCTACAAGATGCCACTTCAAACGACGCATTCGGATTAAGGATGGTCCATTTCTACAACAAATACCTTCCTTCACCGCCCCAAAACGCCCACTTTGGCTACTACTCGTACTGATGACGCCACCGATGACGTCACAGATGCGACTTGCAATAAAAAACACGCCATTCTGACTCTACCCCACGAGAGCTTCACTTTGACACCTCCCACCACCCATTTGGACCACTAGTGGTCCATAGCGGCCCAAAAATTTCTATTTCCATACTACGGCCTGCCTGCGCAGAATGACGATATTCCTACTCCACATCCACCTAGTCGGATGCTCCCTCACGTGTGCTTCACATTGATACCGCACCCGACTCCATCGGCCCACTAGTGGCCCACCTAGACCCCAAAACGTTCGTTCCAATGCATTTTTCCCACAATTCCCTGTCTGCGCATGCGCAGAATGTCGAAAACGAACGACACACTAGTCCAGGCGGATGCTCCCTTACGAATGCTTCACATTGATACCTCACTCGACTCCATCGGACCACGAGTGGCCCACCTAGACCCGAAAACGCCTATTTCCATACCCTTTTCCCACAATTCCCTGTTTGCGCATGCGCAGAATGTAACACGGACGACACACTAGTCCAGGCGGATGCTCCTTCACGAATGCTTCACATTGATACCTCACTCGACTCCATCGCATCACGAGTGGCCCACCTAGACCCCAAAACATCTATTTCCATACACTTTGTCCATCGCGCATGCGCAGAATGACGGCGGTTCCTCGTCCCACCCAGCCCGTTAAATGCTCCATCACGTGTGCTTCACATTGAGACCTCAATCGACTCCATCGGACCACGAATGGCCCACCTAGACCCGAAAACGCCTATTTTCCATACCCTTTTCCCACAACTCCCTGTCCAGGCGGATGCTCCTTCACGAATCCTTCACATTGATACCTCACTCGACTCCATCGGATCACGAGTGGCCCACCTAGACCTTGGTTTGTAGCCTATAACTCGTGGCCTAATGGTAGAGCGTCGGCTTCTAGATAAAGCAACCGGGGTTCAATTCCCACTAGGACCCTAGTACTTACATGTACAGTACATGTAAGTATATCCCAGGGTCCATACATGCATTCTATGCATTTTTCCCCGTGGGACTACTTTCGGTCCGCGGAAGCAGAATTCAAGGTCAAAGGTTGCCGGAACTATAGTGGTCAAAACTTGGCACCCAACCGATGCTGATGCAATCCATAACCACAACGCCACCTGTCGCCACCAAGAGTTACCTCCCTGGAAAAGGGAAGTATATATGTTTGCTCCCTACTACTAGCCTGCCATCACTGATAAGCCAGCAACTGGAGTTGACGAACCATATCATTGACCATATGGGGGCTGGCCACCACTTAGATCTGGACCAGAAGTTCACCTTTCTCTTTCGTGAATATGCTGGGATTGTCTTTCAACCGTCCCAGCAACAAAAAGGTCGTTCTCTGGAACACAGCTGGTAGGCTTTTCAAGACTTCGTCTTCAACTCACTGTCACTATCGCATCAATCCTGGCGTTGTAAAATCTGGCTCATATTATTGTCGAATGTGTTCGACATTTTTTACAGTAGGTGGGCTCCAGAACGAATATTGCAGGACTTGCATCAGGTATGGTTGGCCATCACTGCCACAATAGTCCATGAGCTAGACCACTTACTGGTACCATCTTGAGGGGCAAAACGTCATGGTGATTTTCATATTAGATTATATATGTAGAGTACAAAAAATCATGCTGGCCATGTCCGGCCGGCAGCTTAGTGGCACAAAGTGGGTCAATCCAAGATGGCGGCAAATAGTTGCTATAATCCACAAGCTGCTATATGTAATCGACCTAATTTTCACTGATGGTTTTCAAATTGAACATATTGTTGTGTCTCAATTATTTTGCAAATTTACTCATATTCCTCCTTTGAAGATCTCATTAGCAGATAAAAGTTACATCCCCTTGATCCACCCGGTGGCGCTGTCCGCACATGCGTACTCGAGATCGTTCTATTTTTCCCTCTGCAACACGAGACATGTTGTGACAAGGTCGCAGCGTGAGGGGTGGTCGGGATGGGCATATTTATGTGATAGCAGGTTTGATTTTATAAAAAATATTGAACATTGTTTATAAATGTCTTATATTTGTGGCTCAAATCTACACCTGCTATCACTGATACCAGACTCCCAACAGTGGTGGTTGGGACGCCGAACATGTAGTTCCTGGCTCGAGATGCAGCGTAAGCCACCTGTGATGATCTAGATCTGGTAACCTGAAAATACTCTTAAAGATTTCCCCTGTCGCGAGAGAAGCGTAGGGATGTCATAGAGCAACCAATAAGACGGCGAAGAAGGTGGGTATGTAAATTCCGAACCCAGGCCGACTACTAGGGAACCATTAGATCATGTTGTTGTAGCCGTCTTGACCGCTCTGTGAAATCCCTCCGCCTCCGGCATGGCTGTTAGTGATACTTACCTCAGGCTTGGGACTTGCTTGCTTGCTGGTCTTCACTGTGGTGTTGTTGACCCCCCACCTCCTTTTGTACGAGAGGGAGTGAGTGAGTGAGTGAATAGGGTTTAACGTCGCTTTCAACATTTTTTCAGCTATATCACGACGGGGAAGGGAAGGGAGGGGAGGGGGAGCGGCAGGGGTACCTACTTGTAACAGAGCAGATCTAATGCTGCCATTTTATAGTGCTGTCCCACTGAAATATCATGCCGTAGGCAGACATGACACCCCACTCAGTCACATTATACTGACACCGAGCGAACCAGTCCTTGTTCTATCCTCTGAATGCTGAGCGTAAGCGAGGGAGCAACAAGTTCCATTTTTCAAGTCTTAGGTATGACCCGGCCTGGGATCGAACCCAGTACCTACCGCTTACGAGGCCGACGCTCTAACCATTAGACCACCGCAGTGCGGTCCTGTACGAGAGGGATAGTTGACTATGCGCTGGGCTGCTACTACAGGTCCCAGTGATGTCACCCTGACAGTCTGGACGAGATGTCTCGTAAATAGAAGCTGGTAAAAGTCGAGTTGGCTGTGCCTGCGCAGGACTGGACTATATCATCTGACGATAGGTTCCTCCACAGGTGCCAGGAAATCGTGCGAAAATACTGATGCTAGTAGAGAAGGGGCATCCATACGCCCCTTGAATGATCTTCAGCCAGGGTGCTATCATATACATGGTAACATCGGATGTCACCGTCCAGTATAGTGATAGACATAATAGGCGTCTGTATCCCCTTGCTGGATCTGTGCAAAGTAGATAATGGTGGATGGCCCTACTGGATAGAGAAGGAGCTCATCTTCCAATCCATTGGCGAAGTCCGAAAGTGCCGGAATCGAGTATAGGTGTTGTTCAGAATGCCAAAACGAGTAGGCTCATTCCTTGTATGAATTCCGGGACCGGGCGAAAGAATGTTCTGGACCAACCCTCAGCTCCGGCGTGGGACTTTTTCTCCAAAGCGTGCCGTTCAGATATCCCTGTTCCTAAGGTGAAGACCTTAAGGAAGGCTGTAAGATAGAGTTTTCACTGGACTGTAGATAGTTCGAGTAAAATCCTAAATAACGCTCTCAGGACGACCGCAAAGGTTCCACCTGTTTGACTTCGTCGAGGTTGCAATGCGATAGCTCGGAGTAGTGCAGAAATGCTGCCGGTCTGGTAGATTACAAGCGTCTGGTCCGTCATTCATAATTCAGCCGTCGTCCATTAGAGAATATCCGCGTCCATGATCCAAAGACCTATTCCATATTCCATATAACAGTGTTAGCATCAAATTCAAAAAGATAATCATAGTATACATAAACATAGGCTTGTTTCCTGCAAGAGAGAAGCGGTCAACAGTTTTCAATGATGCCGGCAAGACATCATGATGTTCCAAAAATATCAAATCCGTATCGCTGATCAGTATTCTTAATCCTTAATATTCGTTATAGAGTCGTCATCTAAAAAAAAGATGTATCTCAGTCACGCTTTGATTGAGACTGTTCATATGAGTACCATGAGGATCTTGAAGTAATATGGGTTCATACGGCCCCTAGCCCCGGGTTAAGCGGAATTAGACACAAGTTACGAAACGTAGCGCCATAGATCTTGCAAGCTACGTTCGTATTTTGCTATCAGCATGCGATATGTATCGCCAAATTTGAGAAACTTTGAGTGGAGGCGCTTGGTGGAATAGCCCTGTTTTATAAGTTTCTGCAACAATGTTTTGTGACGTTGATTAAAATCATCACATTTAACACAGCGAGAAGATCGTCTATATAGCGTTTGGTGAATGAGAAGGAACGGGCTTTGAATGGATCGGTTTTTGAAAGCGCCTGCATATAGTCATATTCATAAGAGAACAGATACAGGTCAGCCAACAGGGGTGCACAATTAGTACCCATTGGAATACCTATATGCTGCTGATATATTGTGTTGCAAAATTTCACATAGATATTTTTAATGAGAAATTCAAGCAACTCTATAAACAAAGAAACATCCCATGAATGATATCTCTTGTATGTAGTCGAGCTAAAGAATGCTTTATGGCTTCCGACATGTTATTTTCATAGTGCCTAGTCACAATGTTACAACATTGCAAGCCCAACGTCATTGTGCTTTGAAAAAAACCCTCACGTGAGGTATTGGAGATTTTCTTTGATCCTGAACAGATTTCCTTCAGATTTCGGAATAAAAATGCACAAATTACATATAGATACTGTGGAGAATTTCACTTCTCTAAAAAAAACTGGCTCCGATAGCCGAAAATTACATCCCATCATAATGTGAGATAGAAACTCCCCTGGCGAATCTCCGTTGGTAATGCATTAGCGTTGACCAGTTGCCCTTTTCCGATAAAACAGGCGTTTATTATCGTTCAAATCCATTCTGAGAACTTTTAGACGAAATAACAAGTCGATTTTCACAGTTTTAATGTCGGACTATTGTTTTCTCAACAGCGTAGGGATACGACAATTAGTCTGGCAATACCGTACTACTGAATATGCAGAGGAATATAGACTTCTAGACCAAACCAATGACCAGTCATTCACTACACTGAACCAATGACTGAAATACAACTTTACTATGGAGCTCTTGATTGGCTACAAGCTAGTAAGAGTATGTAAATCAGTATAAAAGCAGGACTAATGTATGCATACTTGTAGATCCGTTTTTAAAAGACTGGAAAATGGTAGAAAAATAAAAAAAATTGTAAAAAAATAATTAACGACCTGAAAGTCTCAAAGGCACAAGTAAAAAATAAAAGGATCATAACCTGTAAGTTTCATGAACTTCCTAGAAATAGTTATCGAGATACGGCTCGGACAGACGGACAGACACATCCCCAGGGCCACAACAATACTCCTGAGCCCGTAGGGCTGAGGAATAAAAATAATTAGGGGGGGCCATTTCCCCCCCCCCCCTAGGCCTGGACAGGTCCCAAAAAGCCTAGGCCAGATAGGGTTAAGTGCAACCATGCTTGTTCCTTAAACCTGACATGCTTGAACTATGTACATGTATAACACACTTTCATTTGAGAATCCAGACATTCCACCATTCATGTGAACAAATTGCACTCAACATGGAATAATTAAATTCACCCTACCAAATAGTTCACCAGCTGTTAGTTTTGAGACCCATTTCTACAGTATCAGTACTGTGTTACTATCTGTAGCAGTTGAAACCCAGTAAAACTTAAACAAAAATCGACCATAGAGGTCCATGTCCCCCGCTAGCAGCACCAGTTATGGTGGATTACATCCACCATAACTGGCGCTGCTGCTGCGGGGGCCATGGACCTCTATGGTCGATTTTATTTTGTCGATGATATCTCATATCATTGATGAAGAGTATGATTTGAAAATGGAGATATCGCTGATGAGCTTAACATAATCTAATACAGCGAATGGCACCCATATTGGATTATGCACATCCATCAACATAATACCAACTGTCCTCTCACCAATGTCCATGCACTCCCCAAGTTTGAAGTAGATTGGTTGAATCGTTCTAGAGTATAATTGTCCAGACAAGATCTAAATGCTGAAAATCTAAGATGACTGATGGTGGCCATCTTGGATTACACAGGTAGCTGTAAAGCAATGACAACTGTCCTCTCACCGATGTGAAGCCAAACTGTAAGTTTGAAGTCGATCAGTTGAATTATTCTAGAGTTATCTAGTTATCCAGACAAGATGCAACTGTTTGAAATGCACCATAATCCAATATCGCTGGTAGATGGCAGCCAAATTGGATTATGCTCGTTCATGAAACACAATCCTAACCGGGATCTCATCAAGGTCAATGAACATCCCAAGTTTGAAGTAGATCAGTTGAATCGTACTCCAGCTATTGTCCGGACAAGATCAAACTGCTTAAAATTCAATGAAATCCAGTATGGCTGATGGTGGCCATATTGGATTAAGCACATCCTTGGAAAACAATTCTAATCCTCCTCTCAACAATGCCAAGGCACTCCCCAGGTATGAAGTAGATCGGTTGAATCGGTCTCGAGTTATTGTCCGAACAAGATCCAACTGCTTATAATCCAATATGGCTCACGGCGGCCATATTAGATTACGCACATTGCTGAAAAACAATCCCAACCATCCTCTCACCAATGTCAAGGCACACCCCAAGTTTGAAGTTGATCGGTTAAATCGTTCACGAGTTATTGTCCGGACAAGAAAATCTAAGATCCAACTGCTTATAATCCAATATGGCTGACGGCGGCCAGATTGGATTATGCGCATTGCTGAAAACAATCCCAACCGTCTTCCCACCGATGTCAAGGCACTCCCCAAGTTTGAAGTAGATCAGTTGAATCGTACTCCAGTTATTGTCCGGACAAGATCAAACTGCTTAAAATCCAATGAAATCCAGTATGGCTGATGGTGGCCATATTGGATTAAGCACGTCCTTGAAAAACAATCCTAATCCTCCTCTCAACAATGTTAAGGCACTCATATGAAGTAGATCGGTTGAATCGTTCTCGAGTTATTGTCCGGACAATATCCAACTGCTTATAATCCAATATGGCTGACGGCGGCCATATTAGATTACGCACATTGCTGAAAAACAATCCCAACCGTCCTCTAACCAATGTCAAGGCACACCCCAAGTTTGAAGTTGATCGGTTAAATCGTTCACGAGTTACTGTCCGGACAAGAAAATCTAAGATCTAAGTGCTTATAATCCAAAATGGCTGACGGCGGCCATATTGGATTATGCACATTGCTGAAAAACAATCACAACCGTCCTCTCGGCAATGTCAAGGCACACCCCAAGTTTGAAGTTGATCGGTTAAAACGTTCACGAGTTATTTTCCGGACAAGAAAATCTTACGGAATTACGGAACTACGGAATTACGGACACCGGTGTTTCTAAGTCCCCCCCCCCCCCTACTAAGTAGCGGGGGACAATTAAAACCAGTAAAGAAATTTGTCTGTTGAATAACAGAAAATATGGTATGGAGATTTGAATGAGTAAACTACTAAACAGCTTACATGATACCAACAAAATGTCTCAACACAAGCTGATAAATTCCTTGGGTGGCTTGCAGGGTGGCTTTGTTTCACCCTCAGTAAACATTTATCATTGTTGCTCACACGACTAATCTGAAGGATGATACCACATCTTTCTTCTTCTGCTGGGTTATCGCCCCAGGCTGACTTAATTGGTTGATGTAGGATATTTCACTACCAGTGGGCAATTTGACCTGAATTTGAAGCCTGATGTGGTCTGTGATGAAATGTTTGGATGTGAAATAGGATACACGTTAAAGGCCACAGTTTACATATATCTATAACAATATACTGAATTGTGTGTATTTGGGATGGCAAGTTGGTAATAGTAGTGTAGATAAATGCACTAACAAATGATGGAAAATTAGCATTTCCTATTTCATAAAAACAATTACGGATGGCATATCCCACCAGATTTTGTACTGTGCTATATATACAGTGAAACATACAGCCAAGGGTTCCCGATGGACAGGACAGTGCACTCGCTGAGCCATCAGTAAATAATAAAAAAATAATTATAAATCAAATTTTCATCAGAATTCGGTCAGCTCAGAACTTGCTGGTAACAATGCCCTAATGCACGTTCATGCCAAAAATCAAGGTTCTAATGTCAGCGGTTTTCCTTATTTTGCCGACGAAAGGATTCGGATGGACTGACTGACTGACTGACTGCCTCACTGACTCACTCATTACCGGAGAATTTGCGATCTGTAGCCTACTTCGTAGGAATATGGAATAGGTCCTTGGATTATGGACGCGGATATTCTTCAATGGACGACGACTGAAGTATGAATGACGGATCAGACCCCTGTAATTCGACATATGGGACGTCAGTAACGCAACCTGCTGCCCCTCGTATATGGCCAGGGTTCGAAAGGGCATGTAGACGCCTCTTGACACTTTGAAAGGAGATCTCTGCGCGCATTGACATTTGCAATTTGACAATGACCTTTGTGACGTCACTTTCGATTCCGGTCACGTGACCGGAAGTGTCCTTTGACAATTGCGCGTTCCCATTAGGAGCAAGGATAGACCATCGCGACCCAAAGGTCCATTGCAATGCCCTTTTCCCAATATTCTCTGTCTGTGCATGCGCAGATGGACGGTATTTCCACTACACATTCATCCAGTCGAACGATCCCCCACCAGTGCTTCACTATGACACCTCCCACGATTCAATCGGACCAATATTGGTCCATCTCGACCCCAAAAGTCCATTTCAGCGTCATTTTCCCACAATTCCCTGTCTGCGCACGAGCGCTATAGCCTTACATACTCGACACGCCCATCCAGTCGGATGTTCCCCCATGAGTACTTCGCTTTGCCACCTCCCACGACCCATTCGGACCAATACCGGTCCATCTCGCCAAAACTTCCATTCAATGCCTCTTTTTCATCACGCATGCGCAGAATGACGTCCACGCCGCACCCATCCAGTCAGACGCTCCCCCGAAGGGTACTTCACTATGACACCTCCCGCAGCCCATTCGGACCTATAGTGGTTCACCTCGACCCCAAACTCTGTTACCAGCTGCATGGTACCGGTATTTCTATATTTCCGCATTGGAAAAAATATTCAATATTTGCATGTTTTTGTTCATGTAAGTGTGTGCTTTTAAAATTTGCTCTGTTTCTGGCTTTCTTACCATACTTTTGTAAAGTCGAGCAATAATTTGTATTGCTTTGTTTTGTAATGATGTAGCTACCGGTACTGGGCGTTTTTACTGT